>VZTO01024770.1:4409-20731 GCA_013400615.1 Syrrhaptes paradoxus
TCAGGCCACCTTTCCAGGGTAAAAATAATTGTACAAAAATATTTTAAAAACAAAGGTGGTGTAAAGTTTTGACCTAAAACCTGACACACTTTATGAACAATATATCTATAACATCACTGCTTTAAAAGACCCTACCCCCACTGAGTTAGAAACAGAATGGTTTTAAAGGTTTTCAAATGTCCTATGTCTTAGGTGTGAAATTGGCAGTGAATCAGTTGGTGTGAACGATTTTATTTGAAAGGACATTGCTCTAAGCTTTCTAATTCTTCACATGCTCTTTGTATAAATGTTTATATAGCAGATGATGGCCTTTCCATGCTATGCAGTTACAATTGCTTCAACAGATCACTGCACAAGAGAAGTGAACTCCTGCCTAATGAAAGCTGGCCTACTTGGAGTTCCTCCAATGCCCTTTTACTAAATGTAAAGTTCATAATATTAATCAGGCAACTGCTTATACTGGGGATCAAGTGAACATTTTCTGAAATTAAAGATGAGTTTTGTGAAAATGTTAGATTTCCTTACCAAGTGCATTCAGAATGTCTGCTTGCTATCTCCCACTCTGATGTCAAAATGACAAAGCCCATTCAGTAGGCAGCTCTGTGGGGTGATACAGTGTCTGCAGCCCCAGCTGAAGGAATATCAATACAGGAAAGAAACCACAAGCACTCCACTAAATTTAAATTCAACATGCCACAGAAAGTGTTCCTAGGGAAGGGCAAGCTGTGCCAGTGAAAGTGGGCTGCATATTGTAAATTTTGGTGGCAAAGGAAAGGCTTCCATTAAAGCCTCTCCGGCATGCTGGCACTGTTTTTGCAGTCATGCTCTGCAGGGGAAAATGGCTGGTTGGTCTGTTTAGAGCAGATTCGCCAGGGCCCCCCCCTCCCTTACTGAATTCTTGAAACAAAGACTCCTCCACTCTCTGGTGAAAACTATAATCTGCAGGATGCAGAGGACAGGCTGCTACCTGTTGAACAGACACACTCTACATGACCAAAATTCTGCTGAAAAATTTTGCTTCTGCTGGTATCTTCCCCACACAGATCAGGATAACCTGAAGAACATTTTCTAAGAAATCCTTTCTCTTTGTAGCCTTCCATCTTTACAATCTTCAAACCAGTGGAAGAAAAAAAATGACAAGGCAAATACTGCCCCAGAAGTATGAAGGTACAGCTCTTGGTAGAACTGAGATTCAGAAGAGTAGGAGACAGAACTGAAATTCAGAGGTTCATCCAAATCTGCTTTTCTTTTTTCTCCCCAGAACATTATCATCCCAGCATATAAGAAACCTCAGCCAACCACTTTGATTCTCCTGTGTTCTATGGTACAGCTTCAGTTGCTCTTATTCTTCACAATTCTCTTTATTTCTTCTCTCTCCCATTCCCTGCATTCTGCAGGCAAAGGTGTAATTTCCTATCTTTTCCTAGTAAATCACCTTCATCTTTCCACCAGTCCATACTAATGGAAATAAAATAAACAAATCAAAAGTGTAACAAATTTTATATCTGACTTCTAGCAATCAGACCAGCTTCTTTACATGCTGTATCCCTTTTCACTTTTACACTATCTGCGGAGATTGTGAAGTCTTCTCTTCAGAGCAGGGACTGTCTTTTAGTTGTCAGACAACTAAGCACAGTTCCTAGCTGAGTCTGGAGAATCCTCTCTAATTTGCTACAGAAAATATCTGGGAAAAGTATGTCACTCTCAGTGTAAAATAGCTGATGTGAAGCTCAGTATATCAGAGTATACTGATAAACTATCTAAATGCATTTGCCAAATAAGATACTTGTCTATTGTAAGCCATCCAAAAATATCTTCATGGCTAGGATCCCTGTAAGAATAAACATTCTGATGAAGCAAAATGATTTAGAGTTACAATTAAAAAAACTGAAGTAAGCAAAAAGATACATGGGAAACATAATACTAATCCTATCCCAAAAGATTGTGCTATCCAAGGGGATCTGGAGTATTAATTAGCAAGTTGTTGCAAACCTATAAAAATCATCCCATAATTACTCTGAAAAAAAGTTGCAATTTCAAAGCTACACTGCAGAATGGCATACTAGATTAATTATGCCAGACTGCAGCAATAACCTTGAATTAAAGCTGCAACCTTCTATTTTTAAGAAACAATTGCCTTTCTGGTTGATGAAACCTGTCGTCCCATCAGGTAACAGACGTGACCAGGAAAGAGAAAAGCGATAATGAGTCAATCCAAGCTGTTTGATACATTTCAAATCTTCCTCCCACAGAGTGTAGCTGCCACAAGCTACATCACCAGTCTGGTTCTTGAAAAGTCGATCTCCTCCCTGATGGGTGAATGTGTCCCAGACATTAGGGCCGTTTCCATCTGCATTCCATCCTTCTGCTTGAAAATCAAAACTTGGTCATTATAGTTTTGACATCAAAAGACATATGTTGAATGTAAATATTTATCACAAAGTAGGCATAAAACCCTTAAAATCCTATGAGCAAAATGAGCAGTATTCTCTCCCCCCTCCTTACATCATTTAAAATAACTAGAACTTTCAAGCACTAGTATATATTTGCACTAGGTTTTGCATTTATTTATATTTTTGCTTGCTGTTAATTATTTGAAAATCTTTTTTAAAAAACATTCGGAGTTCTGACACTCTTCATACTTCTTTAGCCAAAAATCAGATGTTTGCAACTCTTGAGATATTACAGGTTTTCACAAAGGACATTTTCTAATGCAACTTCCATCCATAAATGTAACAGATCAGTCCATATCAAAGAAAGCCTTTAGGGCATGAGAAATACATCCAACAAATAGGCACTTACGGCTCCCTGGATGTCCTTTGAAAATCCTGACAGTCTGTTAAAAAGAAAGAAATGCCATTATGAGCCATGGCCCTAGGCATATACAAGCTGAATTAATAACACAGCTCTGCAAAACTTCTGCTTTTTGCTTAGCCAAACATTCACAGGAATGAATTTTGAATGCTCGAAATCTCTGCACCATTTTCTTCACTTTCATAGTTTTGGGAAATTTATTTACAATCCAAAATTGAGACAGACAGACTACCTCTAAAATATTCAAAATTTAACTGTTGTTCAAGATTACACAGTACTAACATTACTGAGTATTTAAACCAAATAAATGCATCTTTCTTCATAACAAGCTTCTTTGTCTTTCCAGAGCAATGCTGTAACTGAGGCAAATGTTTTATTTTTAATGTGGAGAGCTTTGTAAACTTACACCCCTTATAATAAAAATATAATAATCCCAAAATGGTCAACCTCATTTACCAGCAAGATGTTTCAGAGCCCCAGTGAATACACTGTTCCAGGGTTACTCTTTAAAAAGTAAAATGACATTGTGTGTTAAAACCATGTATAAATTAAATATCAGTTGGGTTGTAAGATTAATAACTAGATAATAGCTACATATCAATTCTCAATAAAAGTGTTTTAATAATCAATTAGTATCACAGAAATTAGAGATGGAGGAGAACTATTAGGAGGTCATTGAGTCCATCCCCTGCCAATGCAAGATTGCTCCCTTAAGTATATTCAGTACTTAATACACATCTGTCTTATTAAATCTAAGTTTAATGCAAGGTTAAGCATACCGAAGACACTTAATTTAAAGCATTACTAAAATATGTAACATCACTTATAACCTAGCTTTTCAAAGATCATTGTCACATTTCGTGTTCTTTACAGAATTCTATCACAGCACATGAACACTGATACATCTACATTTAGTTGGTCAGTAAATTAAACTCTTATATGGGACAACCTTCAAAGTAGGTCAAATTTTAGATCTAGACACAGTTTCTCTTAACCTCAGATTTTATCACCGACTTTGTGCTCTATTGTAAGAAAAAAAGAGGACATGCTCCGTCTGTATACTCCTCAGAAATACGCAGTACTAAAGTTTTCTATATCCTGTTTCTGAGTCATTTTAGAGGAGTGCAGGAAATAATAAATAACAGTAATTCTTTGCTGGTACCTAGAATTTATATGCCTTTAAGAGCAGGCTTCCTGCACCATATTGATATGATATAGGATATAGCTCCTTTTCCACTATGGTGGGAGTGAAGGGAAGTCAAAAGCTACCATAATGGGCAGCTAACACACCTTCATTTGAGAATCCGCAGCTAGAGCAGATGCTGAATGATTTCTTTTTTGTCTACCTTCCTCCAGCAAAGGAGGTGCTGGTGAAGGGGAGGAGTATTTGATTTTCAGCAGAGTATGACTACCACTCCAGTGGTCATTAGCCACTATAAAGCCCTGACTGGGGCTGTGGCATCAGACCCACTTTGAAGCATTCCTCATGCTGTTCAAAGAGCCTCTCTGTACAGTGCAGAGTATCTGAGCTAGCTAAATAAAGTGTAGGAAGCAATCTAGCCAAGGCAACAGAAAGCTCCACATACACTGCTGTATCCTGCTGAGCCACAATTAGTCTACACAGAGCTCTGCTCTGCTTCAGTGAACCGAGCTTGCACCTCCAAGCTTTCCCAGGAACCTCCACGCTACACAGCAGTTCACAGTGTAGTCATGCCCCGAGTTTCAGCAAGCTTCAGGGCCACGAGAGAACAGTGGTGAGGAACTGATTTTACATTTCCAACACATAGGTGAGACTTAGCTATCAAATCATCACAGAACATGTAATCAAATTATCAATACAAATTATCATGAAACGTGATGCATGTTCCCCATTCTCTCTAGTTATTACAATGGAGCAAAACAGAATGTTCTTCCTTTTCAGTTAAGCTAGTGAAGCAGGAATATTACTGATCAGAGAATTTAAGTTTTCATGTACTTTTCCAAATTAGCTCTTCTAATTCAGTCGTGCCTTCAGCTTTTGGAGTGAAATTTTCTTAGCCTGGCCTCTGCCCAAAAGGTGAAATTTTGTTTGAATTAATGCAGTTCAACTATTTGGCATATGAAAGAAGTGGAAAAAAAACCACCTTTACCATTATGAGAATTTTTTTCAACTTTTCCATCTCTCTTCAAAAAAAAAAAAATCAAGCAGAGAGTTGAAATTTAGCATAGAAATGGCCCCCAGTAAGAAGAAATGCTTTTCAGTGTTCTGGTGCAAATTGATTTTGATTTGACTGAGTCATGAACCTTTGAAATCTGCACTTTGAGCATGCAGAGTACAATTGGCATGATTTTTTAGCATTTTGAAATATACAGAGTGGAGAAAGTTGCACTGTGCATAAATACATAGCTGACAGTAAAAAATAAAATAGCTTGTCATCTCTTGCCTCATCCACTGTGTATCTTGGGATATGTGCAGCAACTGAGTTTGGACTCTACAAGAACTATTGCTTCAATCATGCTGCCTCTAAATTGGAAGCTGCACAGCTTCCAAAGCTTTCAGAAGGAGGAATTTCCTATTGGGTTTCTTACTTCTGTGGGATAAGGGTCATTCGAGTAGTGTCTACACCACATTATAGATTTTTTTTTTTTTACGTTTTTGCCACCCAGAAGGCTTAGGAAAGCTCATGAAAAATACATTAAGAGAACACTAAAGTTGCACATCTAGCCCCTCAAAAGGCAAGAAATTATAATGTCATTTTATATGCACACACAATTCACATTTAAAAAATTACTTAGTAGAGCTATGTGCATTGCAGGACTCGAATTAGAATCTGGCCCAGAATATTGATTCCTCAGGAACAGTGAGCTGTTCAGTCTATTAAGTGAAGCTAACTGAGCTCATTAAAAGGTACCAAGCATGGGCAAGTACTCTCACTTTCAGCAATAACGAGGAACTAAAGGCTACATCCTCAAAGACAATTTTAGATCTACAGCTCCCATTTAGGTACTGAAATCAATGGTAGCTAAGTGCCTGTATGCTGCAGGGTGTAATATGAGAAAATCAGATCTATATGTATTTTAAAGGTCTCTAAACACACATTTTTGAAGGGATAAAGGTTTTGGGGGTTTTAACTGTATGTGTCCCTGTACCTTATATGTTTGCATTCCCTACTCTGCCACATATATTCATACCATGCTGGGCAAATCACTTCATCACCACCTCCATCAGTTGGGAATGTGACACACGTCCCTGGGGGAGGGCCTCACCAAGTCCAACTGTTAACCTCTCAGTTCACCATTTTTCACATTCTTTGGAAACTAATTCCTAACTGAGGAGTCCCTGTGAGTACCAATGTCTGATGAGGTAGTTCTCCCATCCAGTTTTGGAATAGTTGACAGTAATCTACTTAAATTAGCTCTAGGGAAAGGAAATACTCAAGAACCAGTGGGAAAAATCACTTATTTCTGCTCACCCCCAATAGCTAATAAAAGGTTCCTCCTCTATTTCTATTACATAGCCATATTTGTGCAGTTTGAAACATCTTTTCCCCACTTCTTTCTGCTTGTGCCAGAAATGTTTGAATAGAAGTGCTACACAGATTTGCATGTGATGTAGCATCTAAATAATGAGGCAAAGATCAAACACTCTCCTTCCTGGATCCAGACTTTCCATTCACTTAAAACTTCCTTAACACTTTGGCAGCTACAAATTGACACCTAAAATTTGATATGCTGCTTTAGCTGCACCCCAAGCAAATCCAACTGGAAAAGCAATATCCTTTGGTACCGGCTGCAGAGGACGGGAGAATACACAGCATTATGCAATGCTATGGAGATGTGGACTTCATTTGCAGACAACTGTTTCAGGCTCAATCACTCTTCCACTTGTTAGAAGCAGATTCTATACTGAGGACAAAAATAAACCCTGTGCAGCTTCACACACTGAAGGGCAAGCCATGCACTTTGCATATCTCAGGATTAAAGCAGAGAGGTTCAGTCAAACAGTGAAAGTGGAAAAGGCAGCAGTGGAAAAGCCTCAGATAGCCACAGTAAAAGGGCTCTACCTAGTACAAAGCATTAGTTCACAGAACAGATGCCTGTTCCCCTTCACTTCCCTCTCACCTCTCACCTCCCAGCCAAAGGACTCTGTGGACCCTCCATTCAACATAAATCCTTTAGCCACCAGGCGAAATGTCATTTCCACCCCTTTCAGTAAGCTTCAAAAATCAGCAGCATCTCTTCTTTTCTGGCATCAAATTCATATTTTTTCTCTCCCAACACCGAAACAACTGGCCTGCAGTAGATGAGATAGGATGTCTTAGCCATTAGATGTTTAGCAGTGGAAACCTATGAGTAGAAGAGGAAGATTTGCACGGGAGTACAGACAGAATAGCTACCTTTCTCCTTCTTTAAAATCCCATGGATGCTCATTTTTTCTAGAGCAGCAATGACAACCTTATAGCACGTGTGCCAGAATCAGCATCTGCAAAGCAGCCCGCAGGTCTCTTTACCTGCCTTCTGCCAGTGCTGTCACTGCTCCTGTCAGCGGGCTGAGACGGGAGCAGCAGCAGGAGGACGAATCGGGCGGGGTATGACTGTAACAAGTGCGATGGGTTGAAAGTAGTTTACCGTCCCTTCCCAGAAAACTGCAACACCTGGCACACTAGATGGCACTACTGCGGTTTTGGGTTTTGTTTGTTCGTTTGTTTTGGGTTTTGTTTTGTTTTTTACTTACAGGAGTTTTTTCCCCACTTATGTCAATACTACATTCACACTGCTTTTGCCAAGGTCATTTATCTGCACTCATTGGACTGATAGGCAAAAACATGATCGCTACTATTTTTTCTTATTGTTTACATTTCTTGTACCTTTTATATTTTGAAACCTTTCTGGGTGAGGATCTGCTCCAGCAAAGCAGCATTCTACACATAAGTGATATTTTCTTTGATAATGAAAATAAGACAAACCTTACCATACACAGAAAAAGCCATTAATAAAGTTAATGCTCATACTTTTGCCAGAATACACACAATGAAAGAGTAAATTTATTAGGAAAAAAAAAATAATCCTTTGTAGTGATGCTGAGAAGCTGATTTAATTCCAAAGTGCACATTGCAGAACCAGACAGTGCAGATGCAGTGCAAAATAAATCAGGCTTTCACAGCAGGCATGCTTTTCCTCAAGTGTCTTTCAAAGGAAAGGTAAAAGCCCCTTGAAATACAAAGGAACAAAGGGGGAAATGAGGCACAACACACCAACTTGTTCCCAAAACATGCACTGACACATGGTTTAGGAGAACATACATATCCTTTATGTGTTTTATATAGATGACTAAAAGCTGATGCAATAACCTAGTTAATGTTCTCTGGTTGAAGAAGCCTCTGCAGGCTTTCATTTGCAAGAAGGTAAGCGTTGGACAGTTAACAGTAAAACTCATCAGGGACACCTTAAATCATGATTAATAGGTATTAATGAATCAGAGTAATTATGAATATTTTTACATCATTAAATGTTATTGGTAGGTATTTTTGAAAACTTAAGTGACATTAAATCTTTTCCCAGAAAATCATGCAATTCAATTTCACAACAGATATAATAAATACGTAACTCAGTAATAGGGGGAGAGGGGCAGACAGGAGATAGTAGTAATAAAAACCCAATAAAAAGTTCTAGAAAAATACTTAACCACAAAAACAAGGCTAAAAGGTGTCACTGCTGATTCTCCAGCAGGAATCAACAGAAGCAGAGATGGGTTTTATGAGAGATTGAGTGGGAGGAAAATATTCCATAAGCAGCCTGGGGAAGAGTGAACAAAATTTGCCTCAGAGGTTGAGGCAGATTCACAGTAATGAGATACCAGGCTATGTCAGATAAGTAAGCAGATACTGAAAGATGCAGAGATTCAAAATTCAGAGAAGCTGATTTTACAGCAGCTAATCTCAAACTACTCTTGTGGCAACCCAGTTTCTAGATTTGTGACCTCACTTCTGGTTGTATTTCTGGAATCATGAACTCACTCCTTGTTGCAGTAGCAGGACTTGCAATTATACTTCCATTAGACCCACTGCATGTAAAGGACCTTGGGATGCACCCACCTCCTTACTTTGATAATTTTCCCTACATCTAAAAAACAAAGAAAGATGTAGCTGCTTTGGAAGCAAGACTGTACTTCTCTGAAAGGGCCAAAGATGTTCACATATTCTGTGAGCTGTCTTTGAAATCGCTACTCAAATTTAGCTTCCCTTCCTAGCAACATAAATGGAACAGCTATTGAGAAAACAAATTCACTAAAACGCTTTGAAGTCTGCCAGACAAACTTGATTTTTTAACAGTAATACAAAATTAATGAATAGAGAGCAGAAGCTATACTGTCGCGTATCTGAATTTTAGCAGTATATTGTTTTCTTTAGGATATTTTAGCACTGAGCTTAAGGTGTTTTCAATTAAGTGATGGAGACAGTTTCTACCTTACACCATGGCTGCAACAGATGACTCCTAACTTTGATCCTCTAAATTAAACCTTAATTAGAAGCCTCTGTTGGATTGTTGATTAGCCTTTCTTCTCCATCTCCAATGTGTCAAAATTCTGTTCCCAAACTTAAATCAAATTGGAAATGAACTATCATGTTGTCTGAAATGAAGTGTGATGACAAACAATGAAGGGTAATGATAAACAATAACTTTGAAGGGAGGCATTTAGTGCAGTACACAAAGATTAGTATTACTTCTGATCTCACTTAATAGCTTCAATAATGAGCTAGAAGAGGGAGTAAATGGTACATTAATGAAATCTGAAGATCTATTAAACTAGGAGGAGCTGAGCACACTGCTGAAAATGGAGAAATAATACAAGGGGTCACAGGAAGATCAGAAACACAGGCAGAATATTGCAATGAGATTCAGTTTAGAAAACAGAAGAATAATATTTGCGTAAAAAAAATCAACAGATGGTAACAGGTAAAAAACTGGAGAGCTGTAATGCTGGAAGAGATTTAAAATTAAGAACATCAGGAAAACTAGGCAAGAATCTGTAACTGAGCAGCAGAAAAAAACAGTGGAATTTGGGCAAAACTATTAAATAATAAGCAAAGAAGTAAAGACTCATCTTAAAGCAGCTCTACAACCATCAGCTCTCTTCTGCATTTAGTCTGGGCACTGGAAAAACAGACAATCAGTCAGATGGTTAGAGATTTTGCAGCTACGTAATTTTTTCCTGGAAGAAAACTTAAAAGTAAGCCATCCATTTCACAAATAGAGTGTTGTCCTTCATGAAGTGAATGACAGTGAGCCACTGGCTAAAAGACTGTAAAAGAGCATGAGAACAAAGAAATAAAATATTCTCCTGCTGCTTCTGGTAATTGCATCATGCAGCTTGAATTTTTTGATATTGCTGAGGAAACTGCCGATGTAATGCTACGAGCTTTCCAATACCAAATATATGTTCACAATATCTTGGGGAGCTAAATCTAGTTGTGAGCAAGTTAATTCCAGTTGAGGTGCGCACACAAATTAATCTTGCTGGGAATAACTCTACACATAGCAGAGTGCCATACTAGTGTTACATTACTCCCTGTACCAGAGACAGTTTTGGCAATTCTGCATGGCACTGTATTAGGATGTATAGTACATATGTAGAGTGATATTCTATATTGGTCATCGGTCTTGAAAAGTCCTTGGTAGTTCTTGGCTGTTGAAGGGATAGTCCTTTATTGCTGAGTGCCCCCATACAGTATTTTTAAGTGGGCTTGGTTGCTCAGGAGTTTGTCACTGTCACCACATTCTGACCTAACTCTGAGTGTGCAGAGAACAGGGTGTTTATCCATAGCTTTACATTTGCACACATAATAGAAAACCTGGCAAAAGCCCTTTAATGTAAAACCATGCTCTACTCATTTATATCTCGGCATGTCCTGCCATTCCACACCTCTGGGTTGATCACCTTCTACATGAACAAGCTTAAAAACAATGAGCCATCATGCAAAAATGTCAGGATAAAAAAAGGAGGATATATATATGAAAACCAACATTCCCTTGTGAATGCAACTTGTTTGCTGAGATGTTTCAGGGAGAGGTGCCTACATTTTCCAGAAAATTAGAGTTTCAAGACATTTGTAGAAACTACCTGCTGGAAAACTTGCTTGATATGATTCCACCAGGAAAATACCTGCTGTACCTAATCAGACTGGCTGCAACTGGTTAGAATGACACATCCAAAGTATTTGTTAACATTTTTATAATAGAAGGCAAAGAAGTCTTATGGATGTGTTAAAGCAGTATAGTTTCCCTATTTTTGCCATGACTCTGTAGGCTATTTCACTACACAGCTTAATTTTCAAAATCATGTACATATATAATCTTCACTGCACATACCAACTTCTGCTTTAAAACCAGTATGCCCTATTTTTTTACAGTATGTACACTTCAAAATCCCAGCACCTTATCCAAAGGTTACCTCACTCTAGAATATCATTTAAGTGACCATATGAATACAAATCTATAGGTCAAATTTGACTCTTTTGAAAATGTGGGCCCAGTATCTGGTTGTTTTGATGATTCTGAACCTTCTCCCTTGTTAACAGCTAGATGATATTTACCCTTAGAAACGTGTCATATCACTTCCATTTTATTCCCTTTTTTTTAATTCTTTTTTTTTTTTCTTGCTTCTGATCCCACATGCCATCAACAAGAAGCCAAACCAGGGCTGAGCTTGCAGAGACTGTAGCCCCCACATCATGCACGTCCTGGTTGCAGCAAGGACAGAGTTAATTTTCTCCATACAGCTAGTGTGAGGCTGTGTTTGGGATTTGTGCTCATAAGAAGGCTGATAACATACTGATGTTTATAGTTGCTCCCAGGACAGTCAAGGACCATTCAGATTCTCCAAACAGTCTGCAGGTGTAGGAGAAGCTGGGAGGGAGCCTAGCCCACAGTTACTAGCTGAGGATTCAACATTAGGTTTAGGACTGAGACCCGAATTGGCCAATGGTACATTCAATATCATGCACGTCATGGCCCGTATATAGATGAGGCTCTGTCTGGAAGTCCCCTCTCTCTCTGGATTGTCACCCCCTTCTCTCTCTGGGTCATCTCCTCTCTCTTTCTCAGCTGGCTCTCAGATTATCAGACTCTCAAGGTCTTCTGCCTTTTCCAGGACTGTGGTTTCGGGACTCCCCTTGCACTGGGATCATTAGCTGGGAACAGCCTGAGCCTTGGTCATCAGGTGGTGAGTAGTTACACTGTGTATCACCCATTTGTATATTTGTATATATTGCTATTATTATTATTATCATTATTACTATCATTATGATTGTAGTTTAGTTATTAAATTGTGCTTTTTTCAACCCATGAGTCTCTTTTCCCTCTGCCCCTTTAATTCTCTCCACCATCCGCAGGAGTGGGGAGGTTGAGCGAGTGGCTGTGTGGTGTTTGGCTGCTGGCCAGGTCAAACTATGACAGCACACATCCACCTGCAGCCCCTCCTGCCACTGCATTCCCAGGAGGCAGACGTGTGTGCTCCCATCACATCACACAGTGGGTAAAAAAGTTGCTGAGAAGTTTAAATGTTTTCGGGGATGATGAAACTTTGTCCTTACAGTCTATCAACCTTCCACAATACCAGTGGAAATCACTAGCCAGCACCAACCGAATTTCACAGAAAACTAACATTTGTGAGAACACATGGCTGAATAAATGGACAGACTGATATTGGTGTTGCAGCTGATGGAAAGCCTGAAAAGTAGGTGCAACTATGATACTAGGTATCAGAGCATATACCCAGAGGAGACACATTACAGATGCTGATACTATGGGAAATGCTTCAAGTAAGATGAATAAAACTACAAAAAAGCAAACATCAAACCCCTTGGATAAACCTGGTCATAAAACTGAATGATCACAGAAGCATTTGTTTTTCAGTTCTATGCAGGTTTTCTCAACAAAACACTAATAACGTAGAAAAATTAATAACACTTTTCACTTTTTTTTTCCTTTCAATGTTTATTATTATTATTATTTATTTTAACACATACAGAGAATAAACTAGGAAAGGATTCTGCTCAGACCAGTTTTGTACTGTAGACATATTGAGTTAACCAAATAATTTCAACATGTATTTATGACATGTATTAAGACTCGTAAAGTCCCACATTTTGCTTTCAGAATTAGCTAGAAATAGTGTGACTAGTTTTTATAGCAGTGCAACTGTATCATTCATTTTCTTTTCTTACATAAATGCTATTTCTAATGTGTCTGACTATGACTAATGACATTGACTATGACTTTAGCAAATATGCTTGAAAATCTTCTTCCACCAGTCAGGATTAAGAAATCCCATTATTTTAGTGCATTTACATAAAATTCACTTCCCTATATCAGCAATATGGAACTATCTACTATTAAGCAGCAGCACGCTATGAGAGACAGTAGTTGATATTACTTTTGAAAAGATTTGTGCTATGCCATTATGCTGTAAATATTTTTTCCTTTTGCAAGAAATATTATCCATTGTACTATTCATTTTTATCCTGCAAAATATTAGTGAACACTACTGCTTGCACCTGGAAAGGGAGATAAGTAGCACAGCAGTACTTTAATTTGACAAAGTAATACAAATACCTATTTGGAATTCAGTAAATACAGGCTATTTTTCAAACAACTTGTACTTTATACATATAATTTTGGTCTTCCAAACAGTATTAGAGATGTACAGTGATGTCTTAGGATGATGTTACTCTCGGAATATCACAAAACATATACCTGACCCTGAAGCTAAAAAGAAAATAAAAAAAATCAATACAACTGTTTAACATAGTTCTTTCTTGCTTGATTTAAGGACATAAATAAAAAAAGATTAAAAGATATGGTAGGTATAATCGTGCAGCACTGACCTTTTTATCATCACAGAGGTTGACTACTTAACAAGAAAGTCACACAGATAAATACAGTATCTCATTCAATTTAAGCTCTTTAGATCTTTCCTCATGTTTTAGCTTGGCACAGAGAAAACTGACCAGCTGCACAGTGTAGGTGAAATAATACACATTTACCCCCTTCTGATGAAATACTAAAAAATTTTATAAGCACACAACAAAAAAAATGGACTTCATGGGTAAGCAAGCAATTTTTTTATCCAGCTCCTTTGTATCTCTCTTTTCACTGCCTCTTTCAAAGTAGGCTGGTGAGTAGACATAGGAATCGTTGCTGTATTAAAGCTTTTGTCTGTTAAGTCATCAGTACCTAGTAGGAGGCAATAGCTAAAGATGTGAAGATGCGAAGGCTGGGTGAACATACATACTGAGCTCTCAGAAATGTGTCTGGTTCCTTACATTCCCATGGAGGCTTGTACAAAAATAGTGGGTATTTATATAATTAAAAGACTACATCATGATCTATGACATAGGTTGAGATGGGGGATACAAAGGCAACCTTTTATTTTCTAGCCTTTGAAAAGCAGATTTTGTAAATTATCATTATTTTAGCAGAATATATATAGCAGTTTATTAGATGTATTTAAAAACTGACTGCTGGTGATGCTGCTACCCACATCACTTTCCTCTCAGTCTGAGCCAAGGCAAGAAGTTGCAGCAATAGAAAGCTGTTACCTTTTATGTAGACTATTACTACAGCTTGTCATTGGTTTCAGTTATTTGTTTCCTTGCCAAAGATTGAGTAACTTTATGTTGAGTTCCAAGTTCTGTAGTGGAGTGTGCTCTACTGATTATAAATTATTTTTATACTCTCTTTCTGGCCTGCATTCCTGATCTTAGCATCTGGGTTTTTTTAAAACAACCTTTGGCAGCAATAGAAAAATGGCAGGGGAAGTTCTGTTTGGCCTCTGAACTCTAGCACGGAGCCTGCTCAATCTCGGCAGGAACAGCCCAATACAGTTAATGCAAAGAAGCTAAGAGGGGCTGAAGAGTTCTCAAAGTGGACTGAATCTTTGGCAGACTACACAACCAAACTCTAACTTCTCCACTGAGCTTATGAAAAATATATTTCTTCCAAGGCTTACACTGGGTACAAATTTTATTGAATCTTAACAGATACGGCAAGAGAAGTATGCTGACAAGCATCTGTCATTGGAGTTCCAAATTCTATTTGCTCCTTCAGTGTCTAGATGCTAAAGCTATCTTTTATTTTCCTGCAAAAATCTCATGTTTCAGACAAATTCGAGACTGAAAACAAAAAGGCAATCAGACTCATGATCCAAAACCAATGAGGAATAGATGCAACAGTTGTTAGAGGTGTCAGCTGAAGCATTTGCAAGAAAAGACTCCAATTCTTACTTTGCCTGAGTCGGGTTAGAACATGCATCTCTCACTAACCAGATTAGTGTCCTAAGCAGTAAGTATTGACTATCCTGCACTTAACTTATAAATATCTCTTCTTTTTTTGGCATTCTGGATATCTTATTGTTAAAAAGTGTATCACAATGCTGCACTTCGACAAAATATATGGGTTCTAATGGATCTGTCAGTTTTCAACAGTAATAAAAAGAATTTTAAAGTCATAATAATCTCTGATTTTTGAACCCCATCTTTCCATATTCACTGTTTTCTTTCTTTTAAGTGTATTAGTGCAGAAATCCTCGGAGTATAGTAGAAAAATGCAAATTCTATCACACTCCTGACAAGTAGAATACAAAAAAGTTTACATTTTGGACTCTATATGGACACAGCCTCTACAAACAAAATCAGCACAAGCTTTCCATTAGAGTCATTGGAAGTTGGATCAGGTCTAACTTTTCACCAAAATATAACACCTAATCAACCTGAATAAAAGGAGAAGAAAATATAAGACATGAATGGTAATCAAATCTTTTCCTCCAACAAAACGTCTTTTTACATATAACTGTAACCGATATTTTAAAATCTATTTTCTCTGTCTTCTTTCAACATGGCTGAACTTCCGCTATGGCAATGCAATGTTAAAAGGGAACTGCAAATCAAGATTAGCCAACTCCTCATTTACGTACGCTATATATAAGATTTCTAAGGGTTTTCAAAAGACTGAAGGTTCTGTGTTTCTCTTGCAATTCCAGCACAGAGTCTTGGACTGATGCCTAGAACAGACCCAAGATGTGTATCTCTCAGCATGCTCTGTCATGTGCTATTGGTTACAAAGCTTGCAATTGTTACACAGATGGATTAGTGCCTTAAGCATACCTTTGCCATTCAAGGAGAAGGTTTAAACAAAACCAAACCTTTGCTCTCCTACAAAAGTTCGATGAGAATTTCAGCATGACAAAGCAAGCTGGAAATATTTTCTTAAGAAAAGATCTTGTGATTAGTTTAACTTTTGTTTCTGGCAATATCTGGTTATTTCCATTGAATACTTTACAGCCATTAATTTCTGTAGCTACTGGTTTACTCTCTCCTTTATTTTTTAAAAAGGTGATATTATTTTTTTTATTTTTTTCCCCCTTGAATGAGCTGTTTTCAAATGAGAATAGTTCACAGGTGGAACAATGGAAAGAGAACATAATAAGTAGGAAATAACATTGTTAAAAGACAAACCATAGAATCATAGAA
>VZTO01024771.1:0-22074 GCA_013400615.1 Syrrhaptes paradoxus
AAACCACGGCAGCACTGCCTTGGGGGTGCTAAACCCACAGGGTTGCTGTCCTCTGGAGGAAAGTGGGATCTGTGCTTCCAATGTGAGAAACAATATTTGCCTCTGGATGTATTTCGCTCTTTTCCCCTCTTCGATCCCTTGCTGTAGGTTCCACAGAAGGGCGGTGTCCAAACAATGGGATGCAGGCAGTAGATGTGATGGATAGCTTGGTTTGGTTGGTTTCGGGGGTTTTTCCTGGGGGAAAAAAAGCTTTCTAGAAGGGAGAGCTGAATGGGAACCTCAGTCTGGACGCTGTGAAGTTCAGCCTGTTGCCAGCCTCTCAAGGCTCAGTGTAAACGTTGAGTATTCGGTGTTTCTTGCTGTGATGGTTCTTAGCCTGGTACCTCTGGGGTGTCTGTGCTTGGAAATCGTTGAGATCTGGCTTTTAATACATCTCTGCAGAGATTCAGGAGAAGGGAGCTGACAGCAAAGCACACGCATGTGCTCAGCTCAAAGAAAAGTTTAGACTGAGGTTGCTTGCTGTGAGAAAGCAGCTTTAAGATGGAAAGAAAAAGGGAGCAGAAATGAAAGACGCTTTTCATTTTTAGGAGAGAGCATGGCTTTGGGTAACAATTGCTGGAGAGCTTGGGACTTCTGTTAGCAAAGAAATTCTCATAAGAAATTTAATATAGCACTGCTGGTTGACAACTATGGCTCTCTGCTGCATGGCGATTCTTTCCTTGTTTTTTGTTAGTCTCAGTAAAAACATTCTTGCCTTGAGTTTGGCTGTGATTTAATGGCATTCCTCTGACCTGACTGTTCATGACAAATTCCTCAGCACTTCAGAACAGCTAAAGTACATTTAAAGCCCTGGAGGTTTCTTTATGGCTTTTTTTTCTCTCCCCAAATCATGGGATATCCAGACTTTGTACCCAAGAAAAGCCGTAGTGTTGGAGTGCTTCCAGGAGCCTGAGAGCTGAGCTTTAGTTGGGGCAAAGAAAAGAACGACAGCCTGCAGGGAGGCATGCTCCTTAACAGGCAGGACCCTGGCTCCAAACGACGAGCGTTTGACCACTGACTGCGCAGTGAAACGCCGTCTGCGTGCTTGTGCTGAGATGGAGCCTTCGTGCTTTTGTCCCTGCAGCTGCACCTGGAGTGCAGAGCCGGGACTGAACGCTCTGCGCAGGTCTCCATCGGCACTGTTGCATTTGCTCTATGCTGACAACTCGCGCGCTCCTCGGGCAGTGTTAAAACCACAAAAAAATTACCTTTGCGTTGCCACTTTATGGAAGGGTCATAATAACAACTGCACAAACCTCTTTGATCCTGTTTGGCTTGACTCCTGATGCCTGCTGTTGTTGCTTCTGTTCTTCAGCTCGTCACGAAGTGATCACCAAAGAGATCCTCGAGCTGGACACGTGGGAGAACCAGTGGAACGTGGTGGCCGTCGACGTCCTCATGCACGACAGCTACGACGTTTGCCTTGTTGCTCGGCTGAACACGCGGGATCTTATCCCTCCTCCCCCAGATCTCGTGGACCAGTAGAAGTTCAGTGGCTCCCAGTGCTTCTGGATTCTGCAGAAACTGGAGAATCTGGGAAATATTGGAAACTCTTTTTTAAACTTCCGTTGTTACTGCAAAGTAAAGGTCATCTTGTTCTAACTCCTCTACAGAGCTCTGGAGGCAGCTGTGCAATGAGCTCCTGAGCATCAGTTAAGTGCTTCCTTGTGAAACTCTAAATCCTGCAACTGTATCTACTGATTTTGCTGCTTTCACCTTTTTTTGCTTTAGGGAGGAATGTTTTAAAGGGTCTTTTTGTCTTCAGTCTCTGCTCTGTGGTCTATTCCTGACAATTCAACCTCTCCTGTGGTTTAAAGCCTGGGTTAATCTACTGGATTTTACTCTCTGACAGACATTCTGCTTGGAATATTTCGAGGGAAGCAGGGAGACTTTGGGCTTTCATCAGCCGCGTTTGAACACGTCTGTGGAACACAGCTGAGTCTCCTCTATTAAACTTTTATTCCAGCAGTGAGCTGGCCGTTTCTTTCCCACTTCTTATGTTTTCCTTTTTAGACTGATACTTAACGAGCTGGAGGGGAGGCAGGTATGTACTCTGAGATGGTCTTGATAACCGAGTGATCGCATTTATTTTACATACATCCAATATCTCAAATGGGGGCATTAAGTTCCTAATTTTGTGTGGGCCCCGTGTAGTTTTTGCCCTTGGGGCAACGACAATTTCTAAACCAATACTTGGAAATGAAAACCTGCCTGGGGAAGGAAGGAAGAAGCAGAAAGCGTGTGTATTGAGAGGTACCAGTCGGAGCCAAAATCCTTTCAGGAGTGTATGAATGCTGCACGTCTGATGTGTCCAGGGGTAATTGCTGGGAAAGTCCTAAAGAGTCCTAATTGCTTCTGTTACAAATTCTGATAAAAAAAAAATATTATAGAATATACATTCTCCAAGCTTGTGAGTTTCCCTGAAATAATAGTTTACTTGAGCCACTTTCCGTCTGAGCAGCAGTTAGCTGAGCGATTAATCAAGGCTGTCTTGCCATCAGCTATAATTCTAAGATGCAAACAAAGCAGCACTGGCAAGCTACCAACTATTGAAATGAATGGGGGGATTATTCAGCAAAGGCATACATTCCGTTTCACTCGAAACGCTGAACTACATCCCTCGTTGCCAAATATGAAGAAAACCGTTGGAGAGGTAGCTGGGCACGTGGCACCCAGGGAGTAGAGCAAAAAATGAGATGCTATAAAAAGCTAATGGAAGATCTCCATTTTTATCTCCAGCTACAGTTTGGTTTTGAAATTCTCCATGTACAGCTGATTTCATATGCATCCCTGTAGAGCTCTCGTCTTTTTTTCCATACACGTGGTCCTAGGAACTGCCCACCCCAACACACCGCTGCTGTGCCTGCCCGAGCCAGGGCACACACACACACACCCCCCTGCATTTTCCATGTGCAATATTGGCATTTATGGGGCAGTTTCTGTGTTGTGTCAGGAAGCCTTGGTTTGCCAACAGAAGGTTGCTTTGGTGCGCACAGAGGCGTCAGCTCCTCCAGCAGTGCTCCCAAATATGCTCCAGGTGAGAGGCTGAGGGAGCATCAGAACTGAGACTGGTAACGGAGGGGAGAGGTGCTCCCAGAGTGTCACAACACAGGGATGGGGTGGAACGATCCTCCCCATTCCTTCCTAGGGAGGGTTCAGATGTAAAAGGATTTGGCCCTGGATCTTCATCTTATATTTTTCCCTCTACTGGAAATGTGCAATGAGGTCACCTGAAAAGCAATGAAAACAAATGCTAGAATAATATATATATATATTTAATGTTAAAATATGTTCATATATTGTTTTTCTGCTGATGTGGAAGACAGTGACATTCTTTTAATAAGCTGTTTACCCAGTGATTGCTATCTCAGCTCCAGGGATGGTCTCTTTCCCAGGCTGCTCTCCTAACGGATTATGTGGCTCCTCTGAAAATTTGTTTCATGAATCACGATGCTTTGAATCACCAGGTCAGAATTTCAGTTACTCTCTTGCAAATTTCTGTGGCTCTCCCTCCAGCTTTTCAAGTGGACTCTAGCTTCAGCTTCAAAAAGAAGCTATTTCACCCCCAGTTGTGCTCAGCTGGAACGAGAACATTTGCAATTTACTTTCATTTGACATGTAGAGGTTGAAAGCGAAGGAAGTACTGGAAAACAGCTAAAACATACACAGAATGTATGGGGAGGTACACTTCTCTTCTCGGTGAATGTCTCCTCTGTGTTTGCTGCCCTGCCGGGGTGTCTGATGGAATGATTTCCTAATTACCCCTGATTGCAGCTGCAGCGAAGGCCAGGCCAGAGCAGAGAGCAGCAGCACGGTGCAGAGCTGTGGCTCCCGACAGGCTGTCCCGCCTCGCCGTGTGAAATTACCTTCAAACGAAAATGCATTTCAGTGTTCCGGGATGTATACTCCTGTGTGTTTTACATACATATGTATAACATTATTTTTAGAAGTTCTTTACTGACATATTTTTTTTTTAACACATACCTGGCAACTCTGTTTTCTCCATAGCTCATCAAAGTACTTCAAAAAAAGTGCTGGTCCTTAACTACAGGGAACTATTCCAGGCTTCACAAAGAACCTTAAATCCCTTGCTGAGCTTACGGAACCACTGGGGAAATCTTTTGGTCCTTGCCCATGTCTCCTTCCTTCTCCAATTCTCTGCTGGCTGTAGCGCTCCCCTCAGAAGCTTAGAGTCGTCTTGAAAGCTTTGTGCAAGTCTCTCCTGTTTCTCTTCTCCTAACCCCGTTTCTGCCTCAGCCCACGTGCCTGACCAGCCCTTAAATTCCTCCTTTTTTCAGTTCCCCAGAAGATGGGAACAGCCACTCGGGGTGTTCACCAGGCTCCAGGCTTCCCAAAAGCCCATCGCTCCAGCAACTCATCGGCTTTGAAGGACAGGAGGAAGACCATGCCAGCTCCCTGGGTTTGGGGACCCTCATCTTTCAGCAGGTTCCAGCCCCAACCCAAATTCTGTGCTTCAGTCTCATTGCAGGTAAAACCTGCTCTGCAGCGTTGCTGGTCCTCTGGCTACCACCGGGCTTGGGAGGCAGGTGACCTGCATCCTGCCCAGTCTTGCCGCTGTCTCGCTGCGTGATGCTGGTGAGTTTGACATTAAATACCTTGCACACTGCGCGTCCCATAGCTGTAATGATTGCAGGCACGAGCCATTATCATTATCTCTGATTCCTGAACGCTATTTGCTAGAAAAAATGAAGCACAGAGGGAAGCCTCTCATTGAGCATCCTAGCTCACGTCTTGGAGACAGATTTTCTCCTGCAGTCTCAGTTAGGCCAGGTTTCACTAAAGAACCTGGTCTCTAATTTATCAGGTTTTAGTGCTGGTATTTTTTTTCTCCACTTTGCCCTTTTCTAGTCATTTTTTATAAGAATCCAAGTGACTTCACCGGCGTTTCCACTAAATGCATTATCCAAACTGGCCTCCCGAGGCTGCTGGCTTTTCATTATCAGGGTTGAAGCACAGCCACTAAAGTGCCCGTCAGCTGCACGACTTGATTTTCTCATTCAGGAGATCCATAGTAGAGGAAATGTATGTCATCCATACGTACAGTAATGTGAGAGGAAACCACTTCCCACATACACACAAATTCCTGACTCATTCCTTCCAAACGTGGCTGGAACAAGCGCTGAATGCCAGCACCACAGCGATGATACCCGTGCAATGGGCTTTTCCAGGCTTCCCAGCATGAGGAGGAGGATCACAGGGAGATGCCTTGTAACTAGAGCACAGATTGGAAATCTGAGCCTCTGGGGTTTGTTTCCAGCTCAATTACTCTGTTTACTAGTCTGGGGTATCTGGTCTCTGTGCCCAGGTTCACCCACGTGGAATAGTTATAATAAACCATCTCCCCTCCAGGGATTCCCATAATGAATCTGTAACATTGAACCAGCCACTAAAAGGCACTGTTGCATCCAAGGAACCACCTACAGAATACGCGTAAGAGGCTTTTAGGATATTGCTGAAGGGTAACCCATGTGGCATCTACTTGCTGAGTTACTGAATTGAGGTTGTGTTGCCTTCCCCACCAGTGTGCATGAGTAAATCATCTTAGTTGAACTGCCAATTAATGTATAATAATACTTATTGACAGGTCATTTATAATACATAAGGCTTGAAATTCCAAAAATTTTTATGTCAAGGCAAGTTTTGCAGGGTAGAGGACATTTGCTACTAAGCTGACCGTGAGATGCGCTGGCGCTTCCCTGCAGTTAAAAAGCCCCAACAAAGCAACAACATAAATCAAAGCAGTCGTTTTGCAGGACAACACTGATCAGAAGCTGCCTAATTGTTTTGTTTCCTTTTAATACATCAGACTGAAAGCTTGTGTGCAACAGCTAGTTGGCAACCTTTAAAAAAATCAGTTCAGAGAGAGTTACACAATAAGAATAAAAAGTAGGACAGATCCTTCTCTCCCACACGCTAGGGTAAATCAGCCAAGTGGGGCTATTTTTTTAAGTCGGTGATGAAACAAACGTGTGAAAAGCTGCTCAGACCTAAGACCTGCCTAAAAATCTCTCTCCACTCAGGGGCAGGCTCCCAGTGTCGGGATTTTGCCCTTCTGGTGAGGGTAAAAGGTAATGGAGTGAAAGATGTGAGACTGGTAATGGAGACCTAGACCTTTCCTTCCAGCCAGGAGGTCAGACACAACACAGGGAAGAGCTGCTGGAGTCACTCCCTGTAGGTGGCTGGCTGCTGCCCGCTGCTCAGCGGGGAACTGCGTGGCAATCCCATATAGCTGCTGGACAGAGCATCACACCGCTAACCACCAAACACACAAACCCCATTATAGCGGCTGGCCTCCCTGCTGGGACCCTGAATAGCAAGCTCAAGGTCTGAACAACCCATAATATTCACCTCCCCATCTCCAGCTGACCCCTGTACCAGGCACAGGCACTTTGCACTAGTTTCCTCGACACCCGCAGCAGGAGAGGCACCACCAAGGTTTAAGGGAAGTCAAACCGAGGCAGTGGTGAAGGGAAGGGGAAGAACTCCCAAAGCAGCCTCATCTTTAAACCATTTCAGAAGTCTCTGTTCTATTTATTCTTCATTCTGCCCCTGCTCTCAGTTCACTGCAGCAATAAAACCACGGGAGCAGTTCTCTATTTAAGGTCTGTTCAGATCCTGCAGGAAGAAAGCCCATATTTAATGTAGGTCCCAAATGCCATATCAGATGTTTCCCTGTCTATCGTTTGTATTTTTCTACATGTCCCCAGAATGAGAGGCTAGGTGTTCAGACTGCTGTCTCTGTAAGAGCTCTCTGAGATAAAGCATTTGAATGCTACGATGACAGTCGCCCAGAACAGGACAGCATCTCCTTAACCATGTTCCCCCCAAAAAACAGATACCCTTTGCATTTCCTAGAAGGCAAATCAATGGAAGGACTGATCTTGCAAAGTACTATATACAGAGATGGCTATGACCACTCTAATGCATTCAGGAATAATAACAATGCCAAACCCATAGTCTGCTTAAACAGCCAAGATTGAAATTGCGATGGTGAATATTGTACTCTGGGACAGCCGGTGGCATGGGCTCTCTCTTCCTTTTTGCCTCTACGAAGGATCAGAGCAAAGGACTCTACGTGGATCTCATCCCACAAGGTTGTACCAAGCTGTGTGCTGTTCACAGACAGGTCCTTCCAGACTGCAGTGAAGCCTTCAGTTCCAGCTTATGTTCAGAAGATAAAGGTTAAAGCGTTCTAATACTCTTATTCCTTGCAGCATCCTTCAGCAATGATCCCTGTTAGGGTTGTGTTGCCCACTTAGCTACTCAAGCAGTCTGCAACAACAAGAAGTGCTGAGGGAAAGGTAAGAAGATAAAGAAAGAAGAAAAGTGTCCTTTAAAGGTGTCTGATAGACTCCAGCTCCTCTCTCCTGTCATCTGGGACACCCCAGCACTTCGATGTATTCCGATACCAAAGCTATGGGCATCCTGCGGGTGTGAGATGGGATTTTAAACTGGATAGATGTACCCAAGCCAGATGTAATGATGNGCTTATGTTCAGAAGATACCAAGGTTGAAGCGTTCTAATGCGCTTATTCCTTGCAGCATCCTCCAGTAATGATCCCTGTTAGGGTTGTGTTGCCCACTTAGCTACTCGAACAGTCTGCAACAACAAGAAGTGCTCAGGGAAAGATAAAGAAAGAAGAAAATTGTCCTTTAGAGGTGTCTGATAGATTCCAGCTCCTCTCTCCTGTCACCTGCGACACCCCAGCACTTCGATGTATGCCGATACCAAAGCTATGGGCATCCTGCGGGTGTGAGACGGGATTTTAAACTGGATAGATGTACCCAAGCCAGATGTAATGATGAGCAATGAAGATTCAACAGTCCAGCTGTCAGCTGCCCCAGCAATTCAGCATCATCTCTAGCTGGCTGGGACAGCCCCCACTTCAGCCCAGGCTGTTACGTGCTCGCTGCTCTCGTTAATTATCAGGTGCAACTAAAGCTAACTGAGATATTCACTCATGTTACAGTCAGAACTCCTAACGAGGAGGAAAAAGACTAAATCTGCAGTTCAGCTGCACAACTTGAAAAAGTCTTTTGCAGCCAGATCATTTCATAGTCCACGTTGCCATGAAGCTACAGAATTTCCTGCGCTGGCACAGCACCAAGAGAGGCACAGAGACAGGAAGGAGCGCCCGCTGATGGGTGTGCGGTACGGCAGCGGCTTGTGCCAGCTCTGCCACTTGAGAATCCTCTCATCAAACCCTGCCTTGAGGCACCGGCACTCCCCTCGGCTCTGGAGCTAGCCCACTGGGCAGCCTGCTCTTCGGAGTGCTCTAAGGGGACAAACAGTCAAGGACCAAAGACCGATAATTGCTGCAAAGCCTTGCCGTGGCTCGTGCATTCATAGCCTGCTGCTTGACAGCTTCTCGTGCTCTCACACAAAGATGCCAAATGTGAACAAACCCATGGGATAGGACGTTCACCCTCTTTCCAGTATTCATCACTGAAAAAACCTTCCTAAAGTTTTTTGTTAAGTACTTTTCAGAATGGATTAAGAACCCACCCCAGCTCAGCACTGCGGCATGGAGCAGTCGTCTGGTGCACAAAATAACCGTCATCCTGCCAGGAAATTCGCTGTACTAACACTGCTGTCCTAAGCAGCTCAATCTTTAATCTGATTTCTTTGTTTCTCATTTCAAGCAGGCCATTGGAACAGAAATGTTCAGTAAAGACTCTAAGCCACTATAAAACTCAGGCATGTTCACTATTCTCTCGCTCTTTCCAGTTGGCACTGGTCCTGCTCGCTTGCATTGAAGGAGGACTTTGATGTGCTTGTACTGCTGTGATATTGCACAGATCAGCTCGTAGAAACTGTTTTATTTTGCTAGCTGAGCTAGGTATATATTGTTAAAGACTTACATGGGTTACTTTTACAAGGAAAGTAAATCTTTACAAGCAAAAATTCAAAGTGAAGCTGTAGCTTGCTTTTTTTGGAACCATCTGTGCACTGTGTATTTAATCACATTTCTGCTGTTATTGGATTACTGGAGACATTTTATAAAGTGCGTTAGGAGATCCACAGGGATGTGATCCACTCAGAAGGATGTGACCCAGCAGGATTTTTGGCCGGTGGTTGTAACAGGAGCAGGATTAAACCAAGCCCATCATCCTGTTAGCATTTACAACAGCCTCCTCTGAGATGAAGAGATAAATAGCAACCAGAGGTTTACAAAGAAATGGTATGTTGTGAGTAATTTCTGCCTAGTTTGGATTTAAACTGTAATTTTTAGAAGTAAAGAAAGTTATCAAGAAAACACTTTGAATCCGAACCTGAAATGATCCCATGGGGGGAAGTCAGAGTTTCCACTGAAAAATGCGGTGGGTCAGTTTGAGAGGAGGAACCGGCTCCGGGGAGCAGCGGTGTGGAAATCGCAGCACAACGCGCACTGGTGAGCCATCCTCCAAGATCATCTGCTCTGCTTAAATTATAGTAGGTTTTTGAGGGACATTTGTTAAAAAATCTACACCAAATTTCATGTCAATAAAGCAGTAGAGATGAAACCAGAGTCCAAGAACAGTGGAAATATAGCTGCCTGGGGACTGGCCACAGCCAGGCTGCAGAAGTGCTGGTCACTGGGTTAATGACACGGTGAAACCCTTCTGTAGTGCGGGAAAAGAAAATCCATTAGAAAAACCTACAGAGACATCTAGCTCTATTAGCTAACATCTGCAGTTGTCTGCCATGCAGGGGTAGGTTATGGAGAAAAGCAAGCATGAGAGAAGTGTCGTAATAAGCTTTAAAAATGGGAGGCTGGAAATACAACGCTCTTTTTACTTGCAAAGTGTTTCTGCTGCAAGTGTCCCTGGGAGATGTTTTATAATGAAGCTTGAATGAAATACAGTAAAAATAAAATCAAAGCTCATTCACTGTATAGCAAGCAGAACAGCTCAGGTTTCAGCTTTGGTTTTAAAGCCAGGAAGTGAAATTTACTTGATGAATTTCTGCTGCTCAGAATTCCAAAAAAGCAAAAGACAATAGCTCCAAAGGTAATTTACAAACAGTTGGGATTTAAAAGCTGATGTTGTCAAGAGATCAGAAGTGAAAGACTAAAAAAATTATTCAGCAAGCTGCAAATATCCATAAAATAAACAGAATTCAGTTCTATTCCAGGATCAAAAGCATAATTTTACATGTACAGCATTTTCTTTCCAAGTAAGCACATGATAATTACTGCACAAAAAAAAATCTTAATGGATCACGTTTTGTTTGCAGGAGGAAGTTCTGCAATTACAAGCAAAGCTCAGCCCCCGCTTTGTGTGCCCCACGACAGTGCACGTTCACATGTAACTCTGTGTGGTTGTGTGCGTGAGGTTATTCACACTCAACATCCAATGGATTTGAAAACCAACAGCCCGTGCAGATGCAGAAGTCCAATGTCCATGTTGGTGTTTTTTTACTGCTGCCAGAACATTCCGGCTGGACTAAAGGGATCCAGTGTCATTTCAGATCTGATGACCCAAACCCCTTCCTCTTACTGGTATTATTCCATTCCCAAATACAGGTCCCATGTGTTTTTAGCATGAAAGGTATTTTTGCTAATGCCTTCTAAAATTCTCGATTAATTAACGCGCTGTGCCCAAAGCCGTCTCTGCAGAGGCGCAGAGGCTCGCTCATGTTAATAGCCATGGTTTCCAGTCCTGCCCAACTTCCACATGGTGACCGTCCCAATGAAGCTGGCAGCGACTCTCACGGACATGAGCCCATTGCCGGCGCTGTCTGGATCTGGTTACCAGGTGATGAGCACTTAGGGGAAACTGGCATCTAGATTTCCAAGACAAGCACTTTTTTCCTTAATGTTCCAAGCCCTGTTGTTTGGTTGGGTTGTTTTGGTTTTTTCTCTAAACAATGGTTCCAGGTCAATAGTTTGATGATTAAAAACCAGATCATATAAGCGAAAGCTAGTTCTTAATCCCTAGAAATATGAACACGTTTGGTTCAGTTAGCTCTACTGTAATCTTTACAGAACCCGGCTGGATAAACCACAGCACAAGTAGGGCATGAAAAATATCCATTCTGTGGGGCTTTTCTTTTACATTAAAAAAAAATGATGGAGGTTTCAAAAAACCTTAAAAAATGCAGGAAGAGAGCATGTGGGAAACATTTAGATGTTAAAAATAGACTTTAACCTTGTACTAGCTGTGGGCCTTTCCGACCTGCTGAAACATTCACCAGCAGGAACTGGGGTGGTTTGTTGGCTGTCAGTGGAGAACCAGCCGTTCCCAATCCCAATCTCCTGACTTGTTTGCTGATCTGTCTAATTTTTACCAGAATTTGTCCCCCTCACGGCACATTTTAGCAAACAGAAGGTAGCTTTAGTACAGAGCTTTTTCTGAATCAATAGCACTGCTGTCATTGCAAAACGACACGTTACATTTTGTTTCTTCTTGAAATATTGAGGCTGTGCTTGAAGGTAGGGGATGAAACGCTGGTCCTAGTGGAGTTTTGTTTTTCTCTGACAAGATCAGGGTTTAGCCAGTGGCTCTTTGTGTCACACAAGTGTGTGTTATCTAGAAAATCTGTCGGATCCGAGCCAGGAATCATGACCCCAGTTATTTGAGAGAGCACTGCTGTAATACTGCCAGCTGAGAGCACGGCTGATTGAAGCTGCAGTATTGGGAAGTATTTTAGATACCTTATTAAATATTGCCATAAATGCGGGGAATAAAGTGACATCCTGGGAGCCCCTGGGTGAACAAATTGGAGAAATAGGGGTGTGAGTCATAACAGGAGTTCAGGATTCAAAACATTTCATGCAAAGCAGTACAAAGACGTTCAGTTAACCTCTCGTGTCCTGATAACGATGCTGGAAGCTATTTTGTGCATTGCAATATTGGACTTATGCCTGCTGGGGAAGCTAAGCTTACTGCCTTTGATGTATCTAGGGCAATTCTATTTAATCAATGGTTTGAGTATCTCATTTTAGATATCTAAGTTGGAATTTTTTTGCAAATATGCACAGTTTTGAAACACCCTGTGATCTTCAGGGTAGGATCAAGTTTTGCTTTTTTTAGCCATGTGGACTTAGGAGAGATGAATTTCATGCCTTATAGAAATTGCAAGTTTAATCTTTTAGAATGCATTTCCTCGACTGGAAATGAGCTAGGCTAGAAGGAATTTACAGTTTTTAAAGCCCCTTCTATTAAGGAATCAGAGGGTTTCATTGGCTAGAAAAAAAATTAATTCAATCATTTCTTTGTTTCAATTAGACAGAAAGATCTTTTTACATGACATCTCCCATTGCCCTGTATCTCTCATTGTCCCATAAGAAAGTAAAGTTCAAATCTATGTAAGAAAATGTTATTCCATGATTCTTCAACTAGAAAAGTGGCTCTCAGTGTCTCCCCAGCACAGAAGATTCCTGTCTGCCTTCTGGCTCGCTGCTTCAGGTTTCTCAGGCAAGCTGGGAGATTATCTCTGCTGAAATCAGTGGAGTTTGGTTGTTGGCCTTAAAGGAGCTAGCAGTTAAGTCTCTTGTAGCTTAGCAGGATAGGAAATTTGTTTTAGAAATGTTGTCTACTCAGGGTTCCCTGAAGGTCATCCTTATGTTGATGCTCAGCTGCCATTCAGACCATGAGCTTCCACTTGCGAGCCGAATTGTTTCACGCATGCTACCGCCCCTAGAGCCCATCTACCCGGGTAGATAAATCGGTAAGGACACGGACAAGCAGCTGCCAAACAGCCCTGAAGAACCGCAGACCCGAGCGCTGTGCGGGGCAGGGGCTCTATCTGCAGGAAGCTCCTTGCAGGATGGCGGGCTGTACCTGTATGGCACTGGGCACAAGGACTTCACTGAATGGGACCCCTGGGTGCTGATGCGCTATGACAATTAAATACTGGCAGTAATAAAACCTGCCTACACAGTCGTGGAGGTTTCCCGCGAGCTGAGGCAGCATGGTAAGTAAAGCCGTTCTTCCACCTTGTGGCTGGACAGACTGCTGCTGGCAGAGTTCATGCATCAAAAATCACGGATTGCACTACGAAACAGGGCCAGCAACCAAGGGCTGTCGCTGTCTTAGGACCCTCCTTGCAGGCTAACGCTACAAATATTAACTAGCCCTGTTTTGTCAGGTCGGTGTTCATGTGCTGTGAATATTTATACACCTGGATGAATGGATAGATTTGTAATGCCCTCTAGCGATCCCAGCCCATGGATGCTGTGAGTCCTGGTGTACCAACAGCTGGAGCATCTCCTTCAGGCTCCTTGGTGGAAAAAGGTCTTTATCGGATGCAATGTGCAAGCTCCAGCACACTGATAAAATGTACTGGTGTGGGAACAGAGATGGGAAATGGGATCTTTTCAGGTAGAGACTGCAGCCAGTTTCTGCGAGCAATGCCACTGGAACTAAAAAGAACCATTTGGTGAAAAATTCATCTACGCTTCTCTCCTCATTTCTACTCTTTGCCCCTATTTTCTGCTTTTTACCTCCGGCTATTAAAGCAATCATATAGTCTTTGTTGTTTGCATCAGGGTACAATTCAGCACGATTGGCTCCAGTGTCCATAGTCAGTGGCCACAGAGTGAAGCCCGATTTCAAAAGCAGTAATTAAATGTCACCGTTGTACCAACGCAATAGGGGTATATTGAGATATATAATTTTGCAGTAAATGCTGAAGATTTGCACTATGTGAAACAGTGGAACACATTCACTAACAAACTTCAGAGCCAGTAAGTGAATATTAATGTTTTTAATGGTCCTAAATTACACTATTTCCGAAGCAGGATTAGCTTGGTTATATAAGAGGGACTGATTTGGTTCAAAGGAGAATGGCAAACCATGAAAAGAACAAGCTGTTTAAAATCTACGTCTGCTCCTCAGATATTGCTGTTCTCTAAAGAGCAGTTTATTAATTACATGCTATCCTCCTCCTCATCATCATTCCAGTTGTACCAGCTGGCACCACTCTAAACCGAGTCCTCTTGCTGGAGCAGGTACTTCCCAAACACAGTGTAAAAATCAGCCCTCTTGTATCAAATTCTTTTTTTTTTCACTCAGTCTGCTACTGACTGCCAAAACAGTTCCCCAAGATAAACTGTTCAAGTCAGGGAGTCACATCAGGCCAAAATCTGACCCAGTGTCTCACATGACTTTACTGTAATTATCCCCTAATAACTGCATCTTCAGTTTCTTTTGCTCTTCTATTCTGCAGATGGACAGTTGATTTTACAAAGGCTCCTCTGTGTTTTTTTACTTCAGTTGGCAAAAGAGGGTTTTCTTCACTGCAAGGTCCTAAGAAAGCTAGCTTTCATCAACCATTTTATCTACCTAGAATTGAACTTCAGTGACAAATTTCAGCTCTAGGACTGTACCCTCTTCACCCCAAATATGAAGTTGTTCAGACCTGGAATGGACAAAATAGAGGCGTAAAAAAAAAAATGGATGAGTTTTCAGCTTCCACATCTGTGAAGATAATTGTATTTAATTATAAGGTTCATTTATCACAGTAGGAAACGAAATTGTCTAGAATTATTTTAAAAAGCAACAGGAACCCAAGAAGTCTGACAGGTGGGCAAAGAATAACAGTCTGTTCTTTCACCTATTCTTACAGCACAGATAAAAGCTACTGGAACAAAACCATGTGTGACTCTGCATCCTATGGAGCAAATTTTTACGGATAGACTTGTCACTGTTGGGGGGAAACAGACCGAGACCCTAGAAGATTGATGCTATCTTATTTGTCAAAAGAGCAATTACAATAGAAGCTGTACATTGACAAGCTTCCCCTCAGACTCTTTCAAAAATGCCGAAGCTTCATTCAGAGATACCACCTTTGAGAAAACACCTTTAGTCTTCATGGGTGGTATTCATCTCTTCTAACATCAGATGTCTAAAGTATAGGTATCTAGTCTGAAGCAGTCACCTCAGTTTCCTCTGTAATCAACAAGGATAGAGATCTCTGGAAAATTATTAGTGTAATCTGAAAACAGATGTGTAAAATAGGTGGAGTGACTATTTCTCCAGAGGTGCCCACCTGTATCTCCATTGACCACAGAGCGTTTAGACAACTACCCAGACTCCTGACTCCTAAAGGGCTAATAGCAGATGAGCCATTTAGAGAAGGACAAAGCCACGCTACCCTTTCTGACACAGCAGTGATCTGGCACAGTGATGTTATCAGCACCTCTCACCATAGTTTGCCTTATTTTAATAAATTCAGCAAATTCTGGCATTTCATCGCATGTTTCTGCCATTGATCCTCTGGATCGCTGCAGTTGCTTCCTTGCCCAGACTTCCACAAAGCCACTGCTTGTCCTTCCTTCTTTTCTGCCCGTTGGCTCTGGCAAACCAGGCACCGTGCCCACGTTAGCAAGTCAAAAAGATCTCAAACCAACTCTGCAAGACAGCACGCCAGTCGGAAAGCCGTTGCCTTATCTCTGATTAGAAATGGGTGGGTTAAAACCAGTTGTGATAAACTGGATGTTTTGAAATGAGCCGCTCTGGACAAGAACTGACTGAAACATTCTCAGACTTGCTGGCAGATGTCTGCAATAACCCTTAGAGAAGATGCATGGTTTCAGGAGCCTGGAGAAAGGCAAATATGCTGTCCACCAATTAAAAAAAAAAAAATAGAGGAGAGAACATGGGAACTAGGATTTTTTAATCTCAGAAAAGCAGGAATCAAATAATCAAAGCATACCCAAGTACCGAGGAAATACCAGGGAGATTCGTGGAAGCCGCAATGGGTTTCATAGAGCCCACAGACTCTAATCCCTTTGTTTTAACACCTCTATTAGCTTTTCTCTTTCCTCTAACTTCGTGTGCCTTCAGTCTACAGACTGGTGACCAGTCCCTCTCTAAGGGCCTGGAAAACACACAGGATAATTTTTTTTTTTTTATTTTATATTCTGTTTTCTAGTTTCTTTTTATTTAATTCATTATTGATAATTGTGTATTTTTTTTTTTTTTTGGTGAGGGGCTGGTGCGCAAGGCCTGGCACACTGCAGAGAAAGGCCCCAAACATTCCACTATAAAAATCTAAAAGCAGAAAATAATTTTTAAGTGTTTACTTATGCATTTATTTGCCGAACTCTCTTAAACCAACACCACGGTTTTTGGGAGGTAAAACAACGCGTTCCTCAAAATAACCTCCGACCGCACCGCCTCGCCCGTCCCTGCCCAGGGGCCACTCCTCCACCCCATTAAGATGGCGGCCAGGGGACTGAGACTACAACTCCCAGCAAGCCGCGCGCCATCTCGACTTCTGATTCGTTGTCTAGCCCCGCGGGGAGCCAATAAGCATCAGAAGCCCTCCGCCCTCCCTGGAGGTTGTAGTTCACTCTCGCAGCAGTGCATGATGGGAGTTGTAGGCGCTCTGCCGTGGCGCCGACGGAGGGCGGTGCTTGCTGGGGGACGGCGCCTGCGCAGTGGCGGCGGCGCCCGGCGAACCCGGCGCGTGGCAGGAAGCGGAAGGGGGCGGCGGGGACCAGCCCTGACGTGTCTCTCCGAGGCAGCCGCCGCCGCTCGCTCTTTGCTCCCGTCGGGCGGCCGCCATGGGCAGTGAGTACCGGGGACTGGGCCGGGCGGGGAGTGGGGTTCCCGCGGGGGGCGTGACGGCCGAGGGGCTGCGGCTGGGCCACCGGCGCCCCTTTCCCAGGCACTTCGGGACGGGCCCTCCTCACGGGCGGCCCGTTCCCCCCGCCGCCCCCGGGCTGCTGGCGGCCAGGGCGGCGAAGAGCTCCTCTGAGGGGTCGCCGCTCGGCCCTCGCCCGCCTCAAGGCCTCAGGCCCCCAGTGTGGGCCCTCGGCCGCCAGCCCTGCGTGGGTCTCCCGTGGAGGCTCCCTGTGGCTTTTTTAATTTTTCCTCCTCTCAGGGTGAAAGGCCCATTTCCCGGTTATGGCAGGGATTCCTAGGGAAGGGAGCTTGCTCTGTGATGCCCGGTGAGCGGGCTCCGGGCTCCAGGCTCCAGTGTGCCGGTCTCAAAGCAGGGAGACAGGCTGGCAAGTTGGGGATTGGCCGCAACCCTTTGAATTCCGTTGTCAGAATAAACTATAGACAGTGATCTGCAGTCGAGGAATCATCCGAGTGAAGGGGAGTCTGCAGAGGCTGTTACCTTGAGGAAGAGCTGCTCGAAAATCATCTTAATCAACTGGTGTATTATTGTACCTGTGGGAGAGAATCACGATTTGCTTCAAGTTCAAAACCCCAGTCCAGTGTCACTTTTCAGGCAATTAATCGTTTGAAATGCAGGAAATAATGTTTGTGGGCTGGTCAGAGTGTTACAGAACTGATTGAAGTGGCTGCCTTTGACGAAGAAGTGGAAAGCCAGCGGTGGTTTCAGTTCTTCTGCATTGTTGTATGCGTTTTAGTCCAGATCAGTCCAAAATACGTGTGCAGTCTTAGATTTGTCTTGAAGAGTTCAGCATGAAGTCTGTTCAAATTCAGATCTCTCTGCTCATAGGAGAACTTGTGACTTCGCAGAAACCCTGTTCTTTTGTATACTTATTGTAAGACTGAGACTTTTCTGATCTAAGGATATATTGTTTGTCTAGGAGGAGATCATTGCATGAGACATTCTCTAACTCAAATTATAGGAATTCTTAAGATGTGCGGCCCAAAAGTTACCCCTGACTTAAAGCTACCTTGGGTGTTGTATTTCTCGAATACCAGGCTAGGGGAGAAGCTACTAGGAAATAAATGTTCAAGGGTATTGATAAATTCATGCAAAACAATAGCAAGGGGTTTTTTTTTGCCCTATCAACTTACTCAGTAAAAGGGGAAATCTCTTCACTTTTTTTTTCTGTTTCCAGTCCATACTGTACTTACACTGTACTAGCTGAATCTCTGTATGTTTAGAACAGATAATAATTTAAATTTTAAAAAAACACAACAAGAAACCTTTGTCCTTAACTGAGACTCTCAGTATATGAATACCTGTCCAAATTAAATTCCACTTAAGTTTTTATCAGTGTTCTTTGTATCTGTGTGTTCACTTCGTCTTTTATCTAATTTCCTTATAGTAAAATTTCTTGAAGTAATCAAGCCCTTCTGTGTTATCTTGCCTGAAATCCAAAAGCCAGAACGGAAGGTAAGTTATAAAATTTTCCTCATAGGTTTGTATTGGTGAAATATAAAATGTTTACAGCTTAGTTTGCTTTTTTGGGACTTGGGGGCTTTTTTTCCTGTTGGGAGAATGGCAGTTTTAGGCACAACTGGTTTTAGTGGAGTGCTTGTCTAGTACGTCCTGTACTGTGGACATGATTGTACAGGAATGTATTTGCTAGTAAATGCACTTGTGCAGGTATAGTTGTGCCACAGCAGTGAGCAGCTGAAAGCAGTACATATTGGAGTGTAAACTGGAGTAGTTTAAAATAGCAACTTGAAAATCTTTACTTCTTAAGTTCTTATCTAAGATTATTTGCTAAGATAAGCTTCTCTGTATTTTTTTTCTCACCAGAAACTCTTTCTTATGACAATGTAAGACTCATTTCTGTGGAAGTAATGGAATTGCCTTCCATTGGCATAAGCTTGTTTATTTGGATTAAAGTTTCAGTAAAGCTTTATGATTTTCTTGGCCTTAGTAGTATAAAAGGGATGAACAGGGAGTTATTTTCTGGAGAATGTTCTGTACTTTGTCCCTTCACAAGAAAATAAAGTGTGTTTTAGCTATGGTGAAAGTTTGCCTGATTGACTAGATCTTGTTATCTTGACAGCTTTGTCATCTTTCCTTGTTGGTTTTTGTTTTTGTCTTTTCCTTTAGATTCAGTTTATGGAGAAGGTACTATGGACAGCTATCACACTCTTCATCTTCCTAGTATGCTGCCAGGTAATTTCTTTTTTCTTGTTTTTAAGGAAGAGCTGAAATGTTTAAAAGATGTTATGAAGTCTCTAATTTAGTTCTGTTTTCCTCTGTTGGTTGGAAATGCAGATTCCCTTGTTTGGTATCATGTCATCAGATTCAGCAGATCCTTTCTACTGGATGAGAGTGATTTTGGCATCAAATAGAGGTATGGTCAGTCTTTCGGGAGGGCATTTTTTTTAGCTTGAATCAAAATGGTTTTGTACTTGTTCTTCCATTGCACTGTATTTTAACAAAGATAAAAACTGAAGCAGAGGGGGAGAAGTCATTTTATATATTATGTAAAATTATAAACCACTGTGACACTGGGAAAGGCACAGCTTTGTGGACAAAATAAGTTTGTGGTTGGCTGTGTGCAGTCTATTATATGTACAAAAATTAAGAAGCATTTTGGAGGGAAGAGGCAGTTCCTAATTGCCTGCAACTCAGCTGTCACAGTCTTGTATACATATATGTCAAGCTTTTCGATTTGTGTTTCAAACCATATCATACATGTGTCGTGGTTTTATGGGCAACATCTTTGAGTCTGTCTCACAGAAGATTAAAATTCATGATCGTTTGTATAAATTCCAGTTTCTTGTAGAGGCTTTCTAGTGCAGGTATGAATTAAGAATGGTGACAGTTCCCTGAATTCATATTGTCATCATATCATTTGGGCTGTCTATCAGTTTATGTTGTCATGAGCTGTGCGTATGTGCATGCATGCAACTTGGTGCACTCCTGAAAAATGTTTGGGTTTTCCTCTTCAAAATTAGAAATAAGTGACTGATTGTCAAAGGCAGAAGGCAAATTCCTACCTTGTTTTATGCAGAGTAAATCTGTTCCCGACAGCAAGTCTTTTTCAGCGAACATAGTTTTTAAGGTACTGAGACGTGGTGCTTTACTTATCAGACTGACTTTTAACAAGCTTCTGTTTTCATTGAAAACTTTTACGTTTATGGAGATTTGGAGTTTTATGTCTTCTCCATCATGATATAAAGGGTGGAGAAACAAACTTTGAACTTCAAAGGTGCCTGGGTATGGTATGCCCCCTTTTTTTTTTTTTTCATTGTTATTCCTGTTCTTTACAGGCGCGTTGGTGGGNGCTGGTGCCAAGATAATTGAAGTTGGTGACACCCCAAAGGACAGAGCTCTCTTCAACGGTGCACAAAAATGTGAGTAACACCTGGTAGTAAAGGCTGATGTTTTAGAGCATCTAACCCTAACAATAGGAAGTGTAAACTTACCATGTGATGAATGTTGGAGTCCGATGTATGGGTTTCTGTCACGCTATGTGTTCCTGTTGCGCTACAGGTTTCTGGATTTCATCAGTCTTCTACTGACTGCTCTCTGGCTTGTTAGGTGTTAAGCTTCAGATGGGTTTGTAAGGAAAAGAATCTGTGCAATTGGCATTGCTGCTTGTAATCTCATCGGATAAACTAAGCAATATATAGACCGTGGGGACCCAACCTTTGAACTGTGCTTGTCAGTGCTAACCTAAACAAGCTAATATTGCTGAAGATCTTTGTTGAAGTTGTTTTTACTTTGCAGTTTCAAGCATGGTTCTTTCTCAGCAATAAGAGATCTCTGTGCTTACTTGATAAATGGCTTTTAGAAAAAAATGAGTATTCTTTAGCTATTCTGTGCTGTACCGTGCTGCTTACTGATCTGGAAAAAAAGAAACATAAACTGCTAAGGTAATACCTTATCACCCTCAGAGTTTTCAGTATCTAAAGCAATTTTCAGTAACCAAAACCACTGGCTTCTAAGTGTATTTGTTTCTGAAGTGTCTGTGTGAATTTGTATTGTCAGTGACAGATTTCAGACAACAAACTGAACTTGCCCTTGAATTTAAACATCCTGTGACTTATGTATTCTTTCCCAAAGTTCTCTGATCTATATTTTTCTAATTGCCCACTGACATAAATCTCTAGAACAATTATATACTTTTTTTTGTATTTGGCAGTGTTTGGAATGATCATTACCATCGGACAGTCTATTGTCTATGTAATGACTGGAATGTACGGAGACCCATCTGAGATGGGTGCTGGCATCTGCTTGCTTATCACAATTCAGGTAATTTCTAGTTGTGATGGTTTTGGCTCTCTACTTACTCTCCCTCTGAAACGGTCAAAAAATCAGCCTTGCGGACTGCCTGCCGCATGCAGAGAAAATGCCAAAGTGCCTGCTTCCTTATATGTATATATACATAGAAATATATATATAGTCTTTAGTTATCTTTTAATACAAATTAATTAAAAAAATAAAAAGGAACGGGACTGATGCTTTATTTCTTTTTTTTTTACTGTAGCTTTTTGTTGCTGGATTGATAGTTCTGCTGTTGGATGAGCTCCTGCAGAAAGGCTATGGTCTTGGTTCTGGCATCTCTCTCTTCATTGCTACCAACATCTGTGAGACTATTGTGTGGAAGGCATTCAGCCCCACCACGGTGAACACAGGACGAGGTAATATGGCATCATCCATTTTCTTTACTTGCACTGAGTTTGAATTATCAAATTAAACATAAAAACCTAAGTAGCTTCCCCACCATATTATTATTGTAAAACTCCGGCTCTTTACATTCTTATAGGCAATATTACAATGATCATTTAAAATANGTGCTTGACAGGCACGTTGATGGAGCTGGGTATTTCACCTATTGTCACGTCTGGGCTCATCATGCAGCTCTTGGCTGGTGCCAAGATAATTGAAGTTGGTGACACCCCAAAGGACAGAGCTCTCTTCAACGGTGCACAAAAATGTGAGTAACACCTGGTAGTAAAGGCTGATGTTTTAGAGCATCTAACCCTAACAATAGGAAGTGTAAACTTACCATGTGATGAATGTTGGAGTCCGATGTATGGGTTTCTGTCACGCTATGTGTTCCTGTTGCGCTACAGGTTTCTGGATTTCATCAGTCTTCTACTGACTGCTCTCTGGCTTGTTAGGTGTTAAGCTTCAGATGGGTTTGTAAGGAAAAGAATCTGTGCAATTGGCATTGCTGCTTGTAATCTCATCGGATAAACTAAGCAATATATAGACCGTGGGGACCCAACCTTTGAACTGTGCTGGTCAGTGCTAACCTAAACAAGCTAATATTGCGGAAGATCTTTGAAGTTGTTTTTACCTTGCAGTTTCAAGCATGGTTCTTTCTCAGCAATAAGAGATCTCTGTGCTTGCTTGATAAATGGCTTTTAGAAAAAATTGAGTATTCTTTAGCTATTCTGTGCTGCTAG
>VZTO01024773.1:0-40165 GCA_013400615.1 Syrrhaptes paradoxus
GCCTCCCCATGATCCAAAAAACCCAAATTCCACTGCTGGCACCAGCCTCTGAGCCAGGTGTTGATCAGGTGTGTTCATCTGATCCTTTCAGTTTTCATCCCTGCCACTGAGGGGATTGAGGAGAACATTACCTGTGCTGCTGATCCTCCAATCAATCCGCCCCAGTGCCCTGAAGTCCCTTTTAATTGGGGACCCTTATTTGGGATTCTTTTTGATCTATCATTTAGATCCTTGATTAGTTACCAAAAGTGCACAGTCAGTACAATGCAGTACAGTGGGCAAAAGTGGAAGTGCTAATCCCACCAATGTGGTTGTTAGGAGAGACTGAAGCTCTACATCAGCTAAACTGTGTTAAGCATGAAGCAAGTGTTGGGAGGCAGTTAAGTTGGGCTTTTTGTTGTTTTTTAATGCTAACACTACATTTTCACACCCATTGTGCCCTACCAGGCAAGGGACAGCCTCAAGGTGTTCAAAATATTAATTTAAGTAGATGAAAGAAAGGAAGAAGATACGAAAAAAATATGTAAAAGGGTTTTCTGTGTATGGCTTTCCATCTCCCTGGGGCAGGCAGAGGTTAATTTTTTCTCATGCTATCTTGCAGCAACTTAGGGAGCTAAAAGAAGACTTTGGAGGCAAAGAGATGTCAGACAGGGTGAAAGAGATTTGAAAGACTGTGTCTGTAGATTAGCACAAGGTTCCCTCTTCTCTTTTGGTTCCAACAGCCTGATGTGCCACACTGCTGTACACCCCAGCTATAGTCTGGAGCCTGCCAGCTTTCTAGTCAGAGGAGATGAGGAGATCTGATCCCACACAAGGATGGACTTGACTGGGACACACAAACTCTGCCTCCTGGAACACAGCTGGGGAGCCTGAAATTCAACCACATTGCCAAATGCTGTAAAAACATTGTCCTTTATCTCACTGTAGGACAAATAGGCCAGGGGAAACACCAACAACCTATGGTCACACTTGCATGGTTCAGATGGATAAACTTAGCCTGACTTGTCCCTTAGGTGCAGCCTGGGCTCTGGATACCTGAGTGAAAAATAAAAACACTAAAAAGATCCTTACCAGCAATTTGCATGAACTAGCTAATTATTCTTAAAGCAATGGGTTTCTTTTCTCAGTCTACCACACAGGAAGGCAGAAATCCTTTTTACAGGATCTAGTTTACAACTAGAGATGGAAGTGCCTGTGAAGACTTGGGAGTTCAGGGTCTGGTTCCAATGTAAGTATAAAAACAACAGGAAATCTCATCAGAACTGTCTTTATAGAGGTATTTTGTCACTTCTGTTGTGAGAGCTGGATAAAATCCTCAAGGTGATAACATTTGGCAGGGTATCATAGAAATTCAACAATCAAAAAGTTACTGCTAGAAGTACGCCTAGATTCAAGAGATTCTTTTTCAGTAGGGATCCCCTTTCTTTTATCCTTCCCCTCCAGCCTCTTCTTTCTACTGTTTTCTCCTCTTCCCCAGACCTGATCTGATTTCAGAGGCAGGGAAGCACATGCCAAAAAAAGTATGAAAAAAAGAAAACCACTAAAGTGTGAGGCTTTGCATTAGCACCTTTTTCAGTTTCGAACTAGAAGTCCCTTTCTGTAGGCAAATAACCCAGCCACAGCCACAGAGGTGAAGAAAGTGGAAAATCCAATCAGCTTTAGCAGTCCTGGCACAGATGGCAAGTTCCTCTCCCAGAAAGTTGTAGTGATGGGCAAAGCTGGAACATCCTGTGGGGAGAGCATCCATTATCAACATAACCTCTTTACTGTGAGATGCAGGATGTAAATCAAGAGATTCTACCAGCAGAAACAGAACTGGGTTGAAACTGTTCATGTTATCAAGAAGTACAGTGTATCAAAATTTTCTTCTCTGTTAAAGAGAAGAAGAAGAGATACATGGAAAGGACTCATAGCCCAATTAAAAAGTGCAGTTCTTTCTGATCCTGTGTTACGGAGTTGTCAGATGGGTGCCCCCTCTGAGTTTCTACCATGTTCCTGTTTAGGGAAGGGCAGTTTTGGTGAGTTAGGGAAAGTTTTATTTTGGCTTTGCTTTAGTGAACTTCAATAAAAACAGCCAACAAAATTTTATCTCATTATCAAAACCACAGAGCAAAGATAAACCATTTAATCTACAGAAAGGCTTACAATTGATTCAGGTTCTGGCTTCCAAATTTCACTGTCTGGGATTTTCTTCATAGCAAACAGTATCTGAAAACACATAACGTTCTCTAGTAAGTACCATTCATTCTTCGAAAGAGAAAAAGAACTGGCTTCAATTTTTGTTTTAAAATGGCATGATGAAGATAAATAACAATTGAGCACAAATTACTGCATATTCAAATTTTTAAAAAAAAAAACAACTCAGCCTTTGTACAACTCATTTCTGGGGAGGCCTGGTATTTAATAAGACACTTCTCCTAATAGAAAACAGAAACAGTAACAGAAAAAGCTCCCTGTGTTAGTCAGTGCACGTGAGATATTGGAACTTGAGTAGTCCCATGGGAACAGGCTAATATGAATATGACTAAGAGTTAAATATACATTCACGGCAAAGTGAGGTGTGCATTAACCAGTTACTGCATGGGCAACCTATATAGCCAGGAGTAGCTTGTTTTGCAAATTTTACCATGATGTAGGAAGAGGAACAGAATCCTGTGAGTGATAACAGACCACTGCTTTCAGCCAGAGAAAAGCTAGGCTAAAAAGAAAGCCTTCACATTGGAAAAGCAGCCAAAGTATGAAAGATACCAGAGATCAATAGGATAACAAAGATTATCCGAAATGATAGTCATGAAAGACAGTGTGATGAACTACTTCTACAGTAAAATAAAATGGAGATGGTGATATTGTTTTTCTATTCCAGGCACTTGTAGATTTAAGATTTGCTGTTGTTTGGGATAGGCTTTTATTCTACACAAGATTCATAGACCCTGTCAACTTTTCAATACAGGAGAGTGAGAAATACCCTTCCACTAGATTTTAAACGTATTTTCCTTTCACAAGTAAATGAGAAAAGGAAAACATCAAAATTTTTACCAGTCAGTCTCACATGTCAGCTTCTCTACTGAGGCCTCTAGAGGTTCTGCTGTAACGTCCTTCCATGAAAGGGGTCATGAAGCACTACCTCTGGAAATTTTCAGGAACCAGTTAGCTATAACCTTCACAAATAGGACAGTTTAGGGACAGCTGATCCTTGTCTTTTTAGGCAGGGGTGTGGACTAGGTGAACTCTCCAGATCCCTTCTGGGCCACTTTCTGTTCCACAACTGTAGTTTTTAGCCACAAGTTTCCCTTCACCTCATAAAACATAAATCAAATTTCTTTTGCTGCTCCATAAACTATAATATCCCTGAAAATACTTGAGCGATTGTCATTTTCTCATAAGCAAAATATTTAAGTCCTTGTTTAATGTCTTTATACAGGCAATCCGAATGGTATATCACTATGTCAATAATACTGTTGGAAACAGTTGATGAAGGGACTGGTTTGGTATACAGAACCCCAGAACTGAGCCGTTCCTAGTGAGGCTAAGGGACATAACTCTCAGGAAGATCAGTAAAAAAGTAGCTACTTGGGGGAAAATATGACTAGATGAGAATTTGGGATTTCTGTTAAAGAAGGAACGATTTCATTCCTGGAAAATCTTCATCCTTTTTGAAGTTTATCCCCTTTGCAGAGATCTGCATCAAGATTTCAGAATGCCTGAAGCTGCCAACACTCAGTTCCCATTTCACCTCCAACCAGAAGATCTTTCCTTTTCCGTAGGCTATTTGACAGTGCCCCCTGTTTTTGGCTTGTGTCTTTACCTCTCTGGCTGCTCTTTCTCCAGCCTGTACAGCTCCCTCCATGTATCCACTCCATTCAGTGGCTGTCTCTGTGCCAGCAAAATAGATCCTGCCAACTGGCTGCCGAATAATCCTGGAAGGGAACAAGCAATAAGTCACATCAGCCATATCAGGAAAGACAACTTATTGGGTTAAATTTAGAATAAAAGTGTTTTAAGTAACAGCAAGCACTTAAAGCTAGTAACTCTGGGTGAGTTGAGCTGGAAGGGGAGTCTGCATTGCATTTTGTTTCTTATAGTAAACACACCAGTGTTCATGTTTTCTACACATTTACACTGCTCTCAGGTGTAAGGGACAATTAGTTTGAGATAAAACTTACTCTATCTCACTATTTTAGCCAGTGTCATAAATACCAATGCCAGGTATTACTGGCACAGTCTAGCATTCTGAAGTACATACCTATGATATCTGAAGTAAAAAGTAAATAAAAAAATAAAAAAGGATTTTACTTTTTTACTCTATTTTTTGCCAGAATTTGCAACAATTATAATTAAAATCCCTTTGAACACTGAGGACTTCATATGTTCTTCATTAAAACTGCTTTTTTACTCTAAGTTCTTCTTAAATTGTGAAAACTTATACTTCAAAAATAGGGCTATGCCACCACATTAAAAACTATGTATCTGAATCCAATCATCGATCTGACCAGTAAGCCTTTTTCTTTTTGGTAAATCTCATTTTCATGCAAAAATTTATCTTGGAGAGGACTGTATACTATGGCACACTGATTACTATATTAAGCCTTGTCTGCTAAAAGGAAAGGAACAGTCCAAAGAAATAACTCATTACTGTCAATGCTGGTTATAATTAACCCTCTGCCAGTGTTTATAAAAATACCAGCTAAAGATGTGCCAGAAACGGTAACACTGATCTCAAATACCCAAAGCCAGTTTTGTAAACAGATTGTGAAAGCCTCCCAACTGCCTTCCAATAACTTACTTGGCTGCATTCACTAAATCACAAAATAAAAATCCCTAACGATACTGTACTCATCCATCATAAAGCCCAACTGAGACAAGTGGAAGTTTATAATATCTGTTTAAAACATTCTCCAGTGATCTTAAAGGTATAAAGTGAACAGTGACAGAGGATTTATGAGCCTTTCTGAGGATATTTATTAACTTGGTCCTATCTTACTACTCTGAAGCCCACTAAAAATAGAAATAGAAACTGTACCTTCCATACTGAGTCATTATGCCTGGTGGGAAGTAGGCTGTGTAGCAGCCCCCAGAATACTGCTCTTCACACCAGTTCTTCTCTTCATAATGTACTGGCTGTAAAACAGAGATTAATTTACTGGAGGAAAGGACAAAGTCTCGAGGAAGCTAATAAAAGAACTGAGGAGACAGCAGAAAAGAGTAGCTTATGATTTGTTGCATGTCAACGTCTGACAAGATGAGCACATTTTACAAGTCTCTTAATGCAACATGAATCTGACACAATAAGCTTTAATTTTAGACACTGCTAGCTATCTTAAAAAAAACCCAAAACTAGCTAATCTGGCCACTGAGGAATATAACCCTCTTAATCTGCCAGTGTAAATTTATGCTTTGAGACATGTAAAGCAAAATTAACCTCTGGTGTACACAGGTATAATACTTGTAATATGTACATTGGATACAAATATATACCGTTAAAAAATATGAAGCGTAGCATTTCCATGATTCTGCATACAATATCTCGAGATTGGTGTCTACAATATTTAACTTGTGTAAAAGTGCCCTTGAAGGACAAATGGCGTTGATCACATAAACTAAGTGTGAGGTCACACAAATCCTATCAGTTATTTACCATTGCAGGGAAGAGAAGGCAAGAGAAACACAAAAAACAATCCCCACGCAGCAATGGATCTTAGCAATTAGTAACGGAAGAAACATTACGCTCAACATAGACTGAGAAAGACAGACAAGCCTGTCACTTCTGAAAACAGTTGAGATGTACGGTGGTAAGCACTGTGAACGCCACCCATGAAGCTCAACAAGAACATATCTGCCTTTTAACTGTTCCGTAAGCTCATTCTTATCCTCACTGACAAACACAACCCAAGGCTTGCCCTGACATTCTCTCCACTCCTCTACAGAGGTCAGCAAGTGCTCCCATAGCAGGTACCTTTCACAAAAAGCTACAAGGGGCTGTACCAGAGCACTGCTGCATGCCAGTTTCATTCTGCCCTACTCCAGGTCAGACAAGTCTGACAAGAGACACCATGGTTTCTATTTTGTACTTACATGTAAAGCTTCCTCTAATCCAAAAACCTTTGCATAGAGCTCACACAGCCTCGTCTTCCTACAAGAGCAAAGCAACAGAAGACTTGCATGTGAGGAAAGAGAAAACAAACTTCAAGAGAACAAGTATTAATATCTGCTTGAACTTGAGGTTCCAGCTTTTTGAGATCCATCCTAATTGATCAGCCTCTGGATCACTAGAAATAACTCACTCAAACCTGTGCTGCGTAAGTGCTGGTTTTACCAGCAGTTATGCAAGCTGTTCCCTTAAGATACCTCTTGTAGCCCAGATCCATACATTATCCAAAGGTTCTCTAGGCTGTCAGGAAAAGAAAGTAGCAAGGCATTGCACTTTTTCGTCTTGGCACATAGTCTAACTTATGGCTTGTTCCTACAAACATGCAGGTACTGATAGCCTGAGGCTCTCAGGGAATCAGTACTTTATTTCTGTATCTATAAAATTTCCTCCTGTTTCAGTTTATGAGCCTATAAATCCATTAATATACATAATTCTGTAGCAAACCCCAAGCACAATTTTGTTCCTACAAGCTTTTGGGTCTTACTGTTCCTTGTTAGCCTGCACCTATTCCCAAATACAAGATCAAGATGAAATACTAGTTAACAACTATGAAAAACAAACACGCAAACACACTCATAGAAGCAAATCCTGTGCTCCACAGAAGGCCATGCTGGGCACAGAAATACAGCAGTCCCAGCTCTGTAACTGTATGGGCTACACTTGCAACTATATAAGCATATGAGGAAACCAATCTGTACTGCTGCATGAAGCAACCCAGCTATACAGGAGCCCAGCTACACCCATGAGCAGATGAATTCAAAGAATACTATAGAAAGGGGATGAGGAGAAGAAAAAAAAAACAAAAAACAAAAAAACCCACAAAAGCCACACCACACCAAACAAACCAGGAAGACCTGAAGGGCCTTGAAGAAGGTGTCCTCTGCAGGTTGGGGCTTGAGGAGGAAAGCGCAAGCTGCTACAGCTCAGGAAGAGCCGTGGCCCTGGGGTGATTTTGCTGCTGGCAGGTGTCAAGCCCAGCAGCAGCAGAGGGGAAAGAAGTAGCCCATTCCTTGTGCCCCAGGACAGAGAACAGGGGTAAGCCTGCTCCAGAAGCAGAAATGCATGGTGACACAGTGACTGGCCAAGAGAGCTCAGAGAGCTGCAGGACCTATATATGAACATCACTCTGCAGTCAGGGGGTGACATGAATCCAGCAACAGCCGTTAACAAAAGGGATCATTTTCTCTGTCTCTCCCTAAGTGCGATGACCACCGTACCCTGCAGACCACCAGCACCTACCCAGTTGCCAAAAAGAACAAAGCCATTTTAACAGCATGTTCCATCAAAGCCTCTGCTAAGGTCTGCCCACCACCCCTCACAAATGCCCACCAGCTCCTGCTTTCAGGGCAGGTCAGCAACACCACAGGGCTTCGCAGGAAAGCAAGTTATCACCTTGGGACAAATCTGCTTGTGCTCCTCCCAGCACCATGACAGGCATGAGAAGAACCCCTCTAGATCTGCCTGTGCCTTGCTCTATTTCCACACATGACTTGCAGACCCTCCAGGGAGCCTGAAAATGGCATACCAGAGGCTGGTAGGGATTCTCATGTACTGCTGACCGCAGGGCTCCAAAAAGGTGCAAGTTTACTGCTATTTGCTAACTATGTGGCAAACACACATAGAGCTAGTTTAAGATAGCCATGCAAAAGAAATTAAGCTTCAGGTCAAGGGCATCTTCAGACTCTTAAGAAATTTTGACCTTGGAAGGAATTATTCATCAATAACAAGATATTACTTGACAGAAAGAAAAAAAAAACCACAGAAAATCAGTTTGTAACAGATTCTACGACTGAATTGTACCAACAGCAATCTATCACTGAGGACATTCCCTCCCCTTAATAAGAGAAATCCTTGCAGATTCGCTGATCTCTCTGCAACATCTGCACTTTTAGTCCTAGAACAGTTTAAATAAATACATATTTATGGATTTATGGTTAAGGTTACCATGGAAGACATGGAATATGCAGCGAGTAAAATTCTTATTTCTTGGCTTTTGACTCAGCTGTCAAATCATCACCAGCACTAAGAGGAATGTTATGCCTCGAGCTACCTAGGTAGGGTGTTGCTGAGAATTACACTGCCCAGCGTGGAAGAAGTGCACGTGGAGACACTCATCTCTTTTCCTTGGTCTCTTATTCCACAGCAATGTGTGACGCCATCACCTCTGTTGCACAGCTGTGAAAGGTAGGGCACAACTAACCACTGTAATTACTCATTGGCACCTGGCCTGGGAAGACCAGCTAGAAGGCAGCGGTGAATTTTACTCCCTTCAGTCTGGCTTAGGCTACAAGATTGTTTCCATCCCCTCCCACAACTGCTGTTCCCAGCAATGATTTAGAACAGCTGCCACGAACTCCACATCCTACTCTTCATATCCAACGATTACTGAAAACCTTACTCCATCATCAACATGATAAAGGGAGAGCCCAGCTTGCATGGATAGGTAAGCACAGCATTTCAGCAAGATGTATCCTCTCTAGCATGCCACAAGAAGGCTCTCCTCACAGAAGATCCCACCTTGCAAACACCATAGCATCCATCTAAACCACACAAACTGGCTGCACCCTGAGCGTACACTGGGAGAAGGTCTGGGTTCGCACTTTGCCGCCTTCTGGACTCCGATCTCCACTGGAAGGAGACTTGTGCTCGCGAGCAGGAGAGGAGCTGCAGTGCTGTCCAGTGGATTCCTGCCTTGGCTGGCTGTGGCCAGGACTGCAGGAACCAGAGAGGTACCCCTGCACCAGGGTACATACCAACCCATAACCATTCATTACCAAAGCAAAGTCCTTCCTAGTCTAAGGTTTATTTCTCAAGAGTTCAAAAATTCTTTTGTTTAAAACTTGACCATAGGCAGCAGCAGAGTCAGGTAATTGTGCTAATGCTTTTAACGCCCAGGGGAAAGGAATCTTTCCTTCATGGTGCCTTGTAAACAGCCAGGACAGCCCTTCATTTCACAGAAAGACAAGGTGTTCTCAAATACTGCAAATGCTCATTGTATCTAGTATATTGACACACAGTGTAAGATACCATTTGGTGTTTATGATGGCTTAAAATACTGGGCATGCTGGATTTCAGAATACCTATACTACTTTTATTATCAGTCACCTGCTGGGGTTCTATCTCAAAGCCTGAGTGCTGAGGAAAAGGCTTCATTGTGCATTCCTAGCAAAAATAAAAGTGCTCTGTGGTACCAGGCTGTCATTTGAAAAGACTGGGATATTGACAGCCTCATTTAGACCCATCATCCACAGACTTCTAGATTACCTGCAAAGCTAATCTAAGACAACTACATCTTCTCTAGTAACTAGCTAGTACTGTAAAAATGTTTACTTAGACACAGCATTCCTTGTGGCATGCTTTAAAAACAAATGTATCTTCTCCACATCAAAATAAGGCTCTCCTCATATCTACACTTTCTACTTGTAGCTTTAATTTGATCAGATACTATGAATCAGTGTGATGGAAAAAACTCATTACTTCATAAATTCTATTTTAGTAATAAACCAAATAGCAGTACTGTATGCAGAGATTTGTTTCAAAAAGACAGTAAAAAAGACCTTCAAGTGTGCCTGAAGGGCATTTTTTTTCCCCCGGTAATTGAGGGTGGAGAGCTGGAGGCAGCTTTCTGACCCCTCATGGTGCTGAGGTCTCATTCATGGCAGCTACAGCAGTCTCAAGGTTGCGCTAAGTTATAGACACTGGAAGGACCCTCCAGGATGATTAGGAAAAAAAAAGTGGGCTAAACTTGTCCCTTCTGAGAAGCTTTCAAAGAGCTCAGTGCACTTTCAGGAAGCCAGAGAGGTAGCGGGGACTGGGGAAGGGGGGGGGGGAGGATGAGGCTGGCCCTGGACCCTTTCCAGCGAGGGCAGCAGAACATCTACACTCCTTTCATATTCAGCAGCTTAGAGTAGCTCTTTTGCTAGAGTCACATAAGCAGAGCAGCCCTTCTGGAAAATGAGAACCAGGACCAAAGAGCTTCCAAAGGGCGAGGGCCAGCTACCACATCTGCTGCCAGCTTGTGGGAATTCTGTAGGGCCTTCATCCAAAACCAAGATATCTCCATCCTTAAAGTGACATGTCTGCCTACTGTCACAACATTACAGACAACTTCCTTCAAATTGGGGCATTTTTTTTAATGTTCTGGTCATTTATAAGAAAATATTGACTCAGATTCCATCCAGATCTCTAGTGTTCGTACTTACCTTTCTTCTCTTGTGAGACCTGTCAGTCTTCTACACTTCCGAGCAAGAATGAAGCTGTAAGAAGACCACAAACAATTTACTTGCAGTATGTTAGTATATTTCCTGCATTATTTAAAAAGACAATACCTTATGATGAGATGCTGTGATTCATAGTAGTAGTTTTTGGGTTTCTATCCAAAATACTCATTTCACCTCTCTGCATAATGTTATATGCTCTGCCTGCTGCTTGCAGGACTCACTGTGGAAGGAACCACTCTGAGATTCAGGTTAGAATATTTGTATAAACTGTTTCCCAATTACCTTAATTTTATACAGCAGTGGGTGCAGGCATATAGCAACAAGAGGTGAAGCCTGGGATTGAACCAGAAATTGTTTAATAAACTTTCTAAGACTGATCATACTATCTGTATGTTTAAAAAAGAACAGAACAAAATATAATTCTAGAAAACAAATTTTGATTTAAAGAACTGGAAGATCAGGGGGAGGCAAAATATTTGGAGAAAACTTTACATTTGTGCAATCACCCCGTTTTCTTCTCCTTCTTTTCCTCTTCTCCAATTTTGCACTTTGCCACACAAAAAGCCAAAAGATGAAACAGTTTCATTTTTAAAATTAGAAATTAAATTATAGAAAGAACTTTTTTTTTTTTAAAGAAAAAAAAAATCACAGAACATATTCCCCACACACTGAGAAACTCAATCCTTTAACTATTTTAAAGTATTTCCCTTCAAAAGTAGCAGGTTTTCTATTTCAATTATTGCCTCTAAGACAAAATAAAAAGGCATTAACTAGACACTTTCCTTGCCTCTTACCCTATTATGGCAGGAAAGGTGCCATCAGCCTTAGTATCATCAAGTGTTAAACCAATTGCAGCATCCTCATCTTCAATGATCATGGTACCACAATACCCTGTTAAGCATAAGGTGGAAAAGAAGTCAGGATCCATGTATCCAAACACAGGAACGAGCTCCCCAGAAGTTGTGAAATACTCAGAACTGGACTGGAAAAAGACCTAAACAACCTAATCTAAATTCACCCTGCTTTGAGCAAGGCATGGGAACACATGACATCCAGAGGTCCCTCCCAATCTCTATCATTCTCTGATTCTATGATTTTAACATAGGGGGATATGAAAATGAAGGAAGTGAGAGCAAAAAAAACCAAGTGGCGTGACTCCCATCAAGTGACAAAGAATAGCACACAGCTCCCTTGCTGATCTCCAAGGCAGTGTAGTGTAGTGTTGCCTTGAGTCAGAGAAGTGCTAGATCCTCTCTGGAAGAGAAAGTTTAGATCTGAGATGTGCTGACAATTAACAATCCTTTTCAAGCATCTTTAAAACAGAAAGTCAATAAGGAATCTCCTACTTTTGAATTCATGATAGAAAAATAAATTATTCTGCAACCCAGTTAGCAAGGTAGTTATTAATTGCACTGAAACAGGTTGCTCTCAGTGAAGATGTTCAAGTGTCTCTACCACAGCTGTTTCCATATAAGGAAACAATTTCCATTTATGTCAGACATAGGAGATATTAATACATTGTTTTGAACAAAACACAAAGGTTCTTGAAAGAAGAACAACAGTGTTAGCAAAGCACAGTATGGGTTCTATCAGGAAATGGGAGTCATCTCTTGACAATCTATCCCAGAACAAATGGCCAGAATATGCCAGGATCCAGAACTCTTAAATCATTTACAATGATGAAGGGTGGATGACATTTGTAGACAAACACAGATGTAGACTTCTTACAACCAGTGATGAGAAATGGGTGCTATTACATTGCAGTTTGTCTTGGATTTCGTAAGTTCTAAATGAGAGCTGAGGAATCATGATAAAAGTATTCAGCATGCAAAGGGAGTCCAAGATGTCTAGCTCAGCTGGGGATGTCTGTGTGAAGACACCTTCAATTAATCCTGCCCAGTGCATTGAGAAGGCGGAACTTCTGCAGCCTGATAATGGATGGGATAAAACCTCTTTCCATCTGACATCATTTGTACCTTTACATTACTGTACAAGAGGGAGACTCATACCCAGGTGCCACTGAAGGAAAAGGAGAGGACAACAAAGAACAACCAAGGCAATAAGCAAAAGGCATGAATTCTCCCTCATGCCTACCTCCTTCTTTTTATTCCCCCATCCACTCTCTTTTCCCAACTGATCCCTCAAGCATCTAAAACAGGGGAAGGCAAAAATGGCATAGAAGCGTATGAGGTCTCCTTCTAAGGTCCAGCATCCCCGAAACACAAAGTCTGTTCTGTTACCATGTAGCCTCTTCCCTCTCTCTGTCACTACTATTCCTTCCAATTAAAACGCAATACCCTTCTTCCTCCAGAATGTATCCTTGTAGTACACAATGCACTTGATGACTGAGCCCATGGGGATTCGGCTGATGAGCTGGTTTCTCATTGGGGGCAAAGGTGGGTTGAAATGAATCTTCAAAATAAGAGCTGGGGGAATGGCACTGATCACATATTTGCTCTGAAAAAGAAATTATACATAAGCCAAATATATTCTCCACTACTTCATCCTAAGTATATTGCTCTAATGAACTTGGCAGACATCTGGGGATGCTGCAGGGTGTATCTTCTGAAGCAATTTTGGCATTTAGTATAAGAATTGCAAAACTGAACCCTCACAAAATCCTGCTTGTTAAACACCAATCAAACATTATATAAACAGCCATCTGTCCAAATGATGGGCAGCTGCTCTTTCCCTAGTGCTTAAAAAAAAAAACCCACTGTGTTATAACAGTCCATTGGTCTCCCTTCCATCTGGACTCCTCTGTTACAACTTGGAAGCAAAGCCTGCAATGTTTTTCACCAAAAATTTATTACTAAGCTACATTTTTGTATTCACTTTACAATTATCCTGTAATTTGGAAGGTAACTGAACACAAAGAAGAGATGTTAGCAAAGGAAGAGTCTGAATATACATTTTGTTTTTCAGGCATCACTTTAAAGCTCTATTATTGCTATTACTTTGGGACAATCAGAAAGTGGGACTTTCTGTCATAGTCATTTAATCTCTGCTACATTCTTGTAAAGGATTTTGGAGAAGTCAAAAAGAAAAAGCTAAAAAGTTTTTCTAGCCATCTCAGCACACATGGTTGCTTAAATGTTAGAGGTTTCACTACCTCATATAATTCATGATCCAAGGTTTCCACTATGACACTTTCACTTGACTGGTCTATGCGGACAACTGGCTTCCTGAGCTTCACCCGGCCTCCCAGCCGCTCCATTATTTTCTCACTGATCTGGCCAGAGCCCCCGACAAACTTCCTCTCCTGAAACACAAAAAACAATAACTCGGCAAAGTGCACCCAGCAGAGTGGTGCTTGTGAAGCGTATATCATGACAAACATTTTGCCTGGCTTTCAAACAAACCCCGTTCTTCTGTTGTTATCAAAATACTTTTGGGAAGTTTGGCAGTCTCTCACCTGGAAAACCTATCCACGTTACTTTCTCTTTCAGTGAGCTCCTCACATACTTCCCATATTTGACCACCAGCCACTGCTATAAATATCAGTAATCTCATGAGAAAATCCCTTCTCATGTGGTCTCCAAATGGATTCCACCTGTATGAATCAGCAAGTCTTCTGAAAACTGCTTAAACTTTTTAACTTTCCTCTGAGTTCACTGCAGACCCTGCAGAGGTCTGTGGATCAGAAAAAGGAACCCTGATCCTCAAATAACAAGGTATAAAAAGTGATGTACCTCATCCTAAAAATGTCTCCTGCAATATATAATCTAACCTAACTCAAACTCAAACCACCTCTAACATAATACAGAATTCAAATAATATTTTATTCAACATATTTACAGTTATCTATAATTATTGTTTATCTATGCATATTTATGCATTTTATCATGTTTTAATGTATTCACATATTCAGTTAATTATTTATGATTAAATAATTTATATTTCTAAAAATATAATTATTCCTACTACAATTAGTAAAATTTGCATTTCCCAAGTAGAAGACCACTAACAGCGTCTTTACTTTCTTGAAATGCAGAAGTAGCTCTAACGTACCGGATTTCAAACACTTCAGAGCAATATCATATTTAAGCAGGGGTGTTCCTTTTCTTCAGACTGATTTTAAGATCTTAACAGTTCTAATCCTTAGAAGCTAGCATCCTTAGGAACCCACCTCTCGGCTACATTTTCATTATTAATTTGGAGCGCTCTACACACTCATGCAGCTAGCATTGCCATTTCCATTAAGTGCTTCTGAAGTGATAAGCTCGCTTCAGCCTCATGACAGAAATAAGCATAAGTAAAACTTGCTTTTTTCAGTGTGGATAAGCAAAGTATGTGTTCCAACCAAAGCCCAAAAGGAAGCCAGAGTCAGGAAATTATACAAATCTACTGATGCCTGGTTTGCAGGCCTAGTTTGCATCTACTGTCTAGTTTTGCAAGATCCAGAATAACATGTAAATGAATAAAACTAGTTATCAGTGTGCTACTGGCTCAAAATCATGGACACTTCAGTTGACTCTCTGAACTAAAATAAACAAGCAAAAGAATGAAGTTAAAACAGGGCCTGTCACAAGCCACAGAAGGTGATGGCTGACAGTACCTGTCCTCCGTTGGTCGTTGAGAATATCCTTTTTGTCCCCCCACACTGCTTCACGTACCACAAAAACCAAAGGGCAGAGACCTCGTGGGGTTCAGAAGTGACATCGACATTCACAAAGAAAGTTGCGAAACTCTTGGCAGCACTGCAACAAAGACAAGAAAGTGAATTAATTTAAAAACTGAAGAAGGGTGACAAGATTGTTCTTTAGTAGGCAAGAGACTGTCCTTGGCAACCTCTTCTTTCACTGCAGGCAAAGGACTCCTTAATTTCAGTTGAAGTAGAAAGCATTCAGTTTCTTTTATGCAATATTTTTCAAGTAACCCTGCAAAAGATGTTTAATCAAGCACTGTTGTATTCCAGACAAATTAGGGCTCCAGGAGACACCAGAGCCCAGGAAAGCTAATGTCACTTTATGCTACTAACACAAATTTAGCTTGTCATCCTAGACTCAGGATTAAGGAAAGTGAGTCCTCCTGTCTTCTCTGGGCTCCAAAACCACCGTCCTCTCATGTTTTTTGGGTTACATACAATATCTGCAGCTGTTTGCACCTGTTGAATGCCTGTCCCTTAAGCACACATCATAGAGATTATTAAACACTTACCATAAAAAAGTTAGGGATCTCATCTAAACTATCTAAGCCTTCTGAATTAATCAGCACCCCCTCACTGCCCACTCCTCTGCTGTGCTCAAGGAGGGTGCTGCAGCTGGAACGCGACATGTGAAGAAATGTAGGTAGGAAGTTGTAAGCGAAGAGACAGAAAATACACATTCATGAAAAAATCTGGTAAGAAAAGGGAAAGGATACTTTTGGTTGTTCAACTCAGTATTTTAAACAGTGGTCTGGTAGCCAGTGGTGATGAACACAGAAGTGGAAGAGTGGACTGTATCTGAAAAAGGATCACTTCTTTGTGTCCTACAGCTGTTGCTTTCATAACAGCTCTACTGAAAAATACTGTATAAAACTGTCCAAGATTTTGGGGTGCACTAAGACAGAGTTAATTAAGGCTCAGGGAAACATTTATCCTGTTAGAAGCAAGTACTTCCTCTGCCCTCACTCTGAGGAGGAGTTTAAAGGGACATGGACAGGACTAGATGTACAGCTTAACTGCATTGTGATCGATAGGGACTGAGATTCTACACTATTTCACATGCCAGGCATCAAGCAATCAACAACTTTCAAAGCCAGCACAGAATCCACTTTTAGTTGCTTCTTTTTTCAGTCTTTGAACTTTCAAAGAAAAGTGAAAAGTGTAACTCATACTATTTCAAGCAGCTGTAGATCTACATAGAGAAAAGGCAGCTTCTGTCCCTTCTAAAAATGCAAAGTCCCCCTCAACTAAAAAGCTGATCCATTTTCTGAAAAACTGGTGCATTCTGGCTTCACTCTTGACAGACAAAAAAATACAGAAAATATTTATCATTTTTTGTCTGTATAAACACATACTGTAAAATATTATAAATTCTGAAAGATATTTTTGTCTAGTGGGAGAATTAGTATATGTATTTATTAATATTTCATAAGCAGAACCTATTAGATGGTGGTTAAATCCTCCTAGTTTCTGCTGTCTTCTCCCATTGCTTTCCAGCATTTCAGTTCCCCAGTTTCCCCTGATATTTTACCTGGGAATGGCAGTATGATTTCAACTAAGAGCACTCAGGGTATTTCCAGCATGCAACTCTAGTCAAAAGCAAATCTGTACAGTCTGTTAGATGAGAGGAAATAGTAGATCACCCTTCTGCATCATTACCTTCCCAGGCAGGAAGTTTCTACAGCACATTGCCTAAATCTTGAACAAACTAGGCAAATCAAACTGAGATGCATGTATAAAATCTGAAAAGCATCTTGGCATTAAGGGAGGCTGACAGTTATGCCAATGTAAAATGTCAAGTCTTATTCCATCAGAGTTTGAAAAAATATAACCATAGTCACATGAGCTATTGGATATTCAATGACTACCGGTGCGTGGCATTTCGCTAACTTGTAGAGTTCCTTACCAAAACAGAGGTTCAGATGGCCAGCGGAACTCCCAGCATACATTTCTTTTGGTTTTACTGAATACGGACAGTGATACAAAGGAGAAAGGATTTCTATATGCTTTTGTGCAATTGTCACACTTGTTATAGCAAAACAACAAGAAGTTTAAAAGTTTTTGGACAAGAGCCTACTGTCAATTCCCAATGATCATATTGCCCTTTAGAGGCAGGCTGAAGCTGTAAAAATGCCCCTGTCAATGACAGTGTGAGCTTGAGTGGGTGCTACAGGCTTCTGCACCAAGCTCATGCAGGCTCGCTGCAGCCACGTGTCGGGTGCTTAGAAATTCTGAAGAGGTTGTTGTAGAAATCAGTCTGCTTTATAGCAAGGCAGAATTAATATCGTTTTTTTGCTTTGGTGCAAAGATAACCAAACTCTTCTTGAATGGCAAGTAAAAAAAAAATTACTTTGATGTATACATAAAAACAGGAAGCATTTACAGTTTCCTTGGATGGTATATAGTGTGGCAGTTAAACAACAGAATGATGGGTGTTAAAGTGATTTAGTGCTATTTCAAGATAAATGTTATTTTTACAGCACTTTGGTAAAATCAGATGCATATTTCCTGCACAGAACAAATGTGTGTTCTTCCACCAAAAGTTTGATTCAAAAACCTGCTGTAGCCAGAGTGTTTTTCTCTTAAAAGTTAAACACACAGTAAAGAGAGGGAAAGTGCATATAACAGATGAAGGTATTACCTATGTCTTCAGAAGTAACCCTCCCCAAATGCATTTTCCTTTCACATTTATTTTAGTTCAAAAAGTTATGGAAATATAGCAGAATCTACTGTCTGTGTTGACATGTGTTGTGGTCCATTATTACAAGATTTTTCTCACTCCTTTTCTTTAAAAAGGCTGTATTCTAGTGGTAGTTCTGTCTGTTTGCAAAGCAGTAATGCATATTTAGAACTCTAAAGTATATGTTACATTTAATATTAAAGAGGTTCTTACTTTGTCCAGCAAATTTTATCTATGAAATCCTGCATAGTCATTTTGTCCCATTCTTCTGCATGTGGAGCCTTCCAAGGGGCTTCACTGGGAATCTAAGGAGACCAAAGAGCATTCATCAGCAAATGAACGAGTAGCATAAGAAACAGATAACTAACACAATCAATCACAAGTGATCTTATCATTACATGGCAATTCAACTTGCAAGTTCCAGGCAGGTGATACAATGAGCTTAACAGAAGATACTTTTAGGTTTTTGTTGTTTGTTTGTTTGAAGATTTTTGTGTTAGGTTTAAGAATAGAGGATAATTTTAGCGTTAAGAACTTTGCCTAGAAAGGCAAATTACAGTGCTAGGGAATGTCTCTGAGTTATTTCAGATCTCTCACATTCATCTATACAAGTAATAGCAACCTCTTCTCAAAGTCTTTTAGCTCAGTCAACAGGAAACACACACGACTGGTAACAAACTAAAATGGTTGAGCTGAACTGGAGGGTGGAGAAGGGCATATGTTGAAGGTCTACAAGCCTCTTAAAATCTTACTTACCCAATCATCAAGCAAAGTGCTAAGAATCACATGCACAAACCCTAATGTTCACATATACAGAAATACGAAGGTATGACTGCAGACAGCCTCAGCAGCACAGCCTTCGGAAAAGCTTGCCAGGATGCCACTCATAACATGTGCTCTGACCATCAGTGTGTACGAAAATGCACAACACAGCGCTGCTCTTGCCAGCACCAGGTTTGTTCAAGCTAGAGCAGCCTGGCTTATCTGCATCCTAGTCCTGTCTTCACTCTGCCCTTCATGGAAACAAAGCTGAGCTGAGACGGGCAGCTGCAACTCCTCATGCCATACCTCCTTTCCCATTTCATCCATGGTCCTCCATAGGTTGTTGTAGTCCAGGTAGGCTAACGGATTCCAGACAGTAGGGAATGGACCTTTAAAGGGGTAAGACTTACCCTACAAGATCAAAAACAAACAAAAACATCATAAAAACAAATACAACCATAATCATCGCTTCTCTGTGCAGAAGCTGCACCAATTGGTTAAGTGCTCACTGGAAGAAAGCACATATATAATCAATACATGTAACACCTTCCGATAGATCCTGTCTGTGTGTGCATGTAGAACAAGAAGAAATGGACACAAAATGAAACACAGGAGCTTCCATCTGAATTTAAGGAAATACTTCTTCAGTGTGAGGGTGACCAAGCACTGGCACAGGTCACCCAGTGAGACTGTGGAGTCTCCAGCCTTGGAGATATTAAAAAACCGTCTTGACGTGGTCCTGGGCAACTGACTCTAGGAGGCCCTGCTTGAGCAGGGGGGTTGGACAAGATGACCTCCAGAGGTCCTGTCCAACCTCAATCATTCTGTGATCCTGTTATTCTACATATACGACTTAAGTCTGATACACAGTTGAATTAAGTCAGTTGTGTGCAGAATTGATACTGCCTTGTATCTTCAAAGCTTTATATTGGGCGATTCTGGGCAACAAAACTAATACTTTGCAGTAAAGCAACTAAGATCAGATGAAAAGAATGAGATGGAACAGCATTGCTCAACTGAGATGAAAAATGGAAACAGATGTTACACTTTTTTCTGTTAAATGTTCATGAAAAGACTGAACATTAATTGTATTTAAGCTAATTGTATTTAGTGGGGTTGGTTTTTATTTCAAAATCAGGCAAAAGCAGCTGTGATGACCTTTATTATAAACTAAAATCACAGCTTGGTGCCCTTCCTGGAAAAAACTAGTTTCAAGTAACCTAAAAATCCCCAGGCCTACAGAAAATGTAGCATTTACTAATAATGACTCATTCTTCCAATCCAACTCGAGGCAATGTAGGCCCACTGATGAATGAGGTGGGTGCTCTGGTGACAGAGGATACAGAGAAGGCAGAGTTACTGAATGCCTTCTTTGTCTCTGTCTATACTGCCGGAGGCTGTCCTGAGGAGCCCCGTACCCCTGTAGCCNATTTCAGATCTCTCACATTCATCTATACAAGTAATAGCAACCTCTTCTCAAAGTCTTTTAGCTCAGTCAACAGGAAACACACACGACTGGTAACAAACTAAAATGGTTGAACTGAACTGGAGGGTGGAGAAGGGCATATGTTGAAGGTCTACAAGCCTCTTAAAATCTTACTTACCCAATCATCAAGCAAAGTGCTAAGAATCACATGCACAAACCCTAATGTTCACATATACAGAAATACGAAGGTATGACTGCAGACAGCCTCAGCAGCACAGCCTTCGGAAAAGCTTGCCAGGATGCCACTCATAACATGTGCTCTGACCATCAGTGTGTACGAAAATGCACAACACAGCGCTGCTCTTGCCAGCACCAGGTTTGTTCAAGCTAGAGCAGCCTGGCTTATCTGCATCCTAGTCCTGTCTTCACTCTGCCCTTCATGGAAACAAAGCTGAGCTGAGACGGGCAGCTGCAACTCCTCATGCCATACCTCCTTTCCCATTTCATCCATGGTCCTCCATAGGTTGTTGTAGTCCAGGTAGGCTAACGGATTCCAGACAGTAGGGAATGGACCTTTAAAGGGGTAAGACTTACCCTACAAGATCAAAAACAAACAAAAACATCATAAAAACAAATACAACCATAATCATCGCTTCTCTGTGCAGAAGCTGCACCAATTGGTTAAGTGCTCACTGGAAGAAAGCACATATATAATCAATACATGTAACACCTTCCGATAGATCCTGTCTGTGTGTGCATGTAGAACAAGAAGAAATGGACACAAAATGAAACACAGGAGCTTCCATCTGAATTTAAGGAAATACTTCTTCAGTGTGAGGGTGACCAAGCACTGGCACAGGTCACCCAGTGAGACTGTGGAGTCTCCAGCCTTGGAGATATTAAAAAACCGTCTTGACGTGGTCCTGGGCAACTGACTCTAGGAGGCCCTGCTTGAGCAGGGGGGTTGGACAAGATGACCTCCAGAGGTCCTGTCCAACCTCAATCATTCTGTGATCCTGTTATTCTACATATACGACTTAAGTCTGATACACAGTTGAATTAAGTCAGTTGTGTGCAGAATTGATACTGCCTTGTATCTTCAAAGCTTTATATTGGGCGATTCTGGGCAACAAAANTGTGAACTCCTCTAGCCATAAATTCCAGACAATGGAATTTGGCCAACATGAATGTCACTATATATCTATATATCTATATATCCACCACTAGATATTCAGTAAGTCTAGCTGAACTAAGAGCAGAAGACGACAGGTAATTTCTAGAACTATTTTATTTGCATGGGACTTCCCTAGCTGATTATATGGATGGCAGCACAACAGCTTTAAAAAGTCACAAAGAAATGCTCATTAGTATTATGTGGTTACTCATTTTTTCACAATGCATTCTGGACTCCATAAAATAGATCAACAATAAAGGCTATATTGTGTGCCACAGCTGATTTTTCAAAGCTTATATTAAAATACATATGTAAGTGGGCACTGCATTAGCATGAATATCAATTGGAAGAAGTACTAACTTTCAACAGATATTTGACGCAGTGTCACACCAACCCTTCACTGAAAAAAAATTACGCTAGCTTCAGAAGAAATACTGCATCAAGATTCAGTATTTAGAACCAAGTAACACCACCACTGTGTCTTGTTGACAAGAAGTATCTGAAGACCACTTACTCAAAGGAGTATCAGTCTTGATTTGATTTAGCTTCTTTATTAATAATGTGAAAGAAGAAACAAAGAGCACATTATTCAAATCTGCAGGTGTTTGCAAGGACTTCTAATTCAAACTGAGAGATAGTTAGAAAGCAGTAAGACCAAAAATCAAACCTAAGGATAAGACAAAATTAGTTTACAAAAACACCCCAGCAGGTTAAAGAAAGTAAAGAAGAAACTGCTTTTTCACCTAGTCTTTGTACAGACATAGGACTCTAACAGAATCCCTGTAAGAAAAAGCAAGGTAATGAAAGTTAGGAAGAAAGCAAAGTGTAGGAGGAAAGGAATTAATTCTTTGGTACATAGGCACAGGAAGAAGTAGCTGCAAAACAACAATTTCATTTTGCAGGGCTTCTGAGGAGAGATTATGGTTTGTAAAATTCCAGAACATCGAATTTTAACAAGTTTTTCAATCAAAAGGTTTGTCATAGCTAGAGTAGACTTCCAGTCACTTCATGAGCCAGAGGTACCAAGGTTGAAAACTTAGCATTTCCGATTCAAGAACGAACTTTACAGCATATGTTCACAAATACTCCAGAAAATGGAGGTGTGTTTTGTTTTGTTTTCCATTCAGTGCATTTCTACAGCTCTTCTGCTCAACCATATGAAAATACATTAAACTGGAATCAAGAAAACATATCCCTGTAGACAGAGACGAACACAGTGAGCTTATTTTATCAGAAGCATTTGGTCCCGACATGGACATTTGGTTACTATTACAGTCTCTTAACATTACCTTAATTTGAACCGGGGCACACCTTCATTCTCCGCCACCAAAGGGCTGTGAAAGAGCAGCAAAAGCTCTCAGACTGAGCACCTACCTTCCTGTCCCAGCTAGTAATATCTGAACCACCTTGGTTACCTTTTAGCCTTTTTGGGCACATTAAAATTCCATAATTAACTCCTATGGCAGCCAGAAGTCAGTTTTACTGTGCCTTCTTCTGAACACTGGAGCCACCCTTCACTAGTGTAAACACCATGTAGATATTCCAAAGACAGAGCATATCAGTTTGGTTTAAAGTATCTAGCATCTCCCAGATTTACATTTACAAAACCTGTATCCTGCTGTGCTCAAGAAACCCAAGGCAGCATCAGAATAGGTTATTCCAATTACTGATTTTGTTCTGAGCTTCCTGCTCAGCCAGAGGCAATCTTAACTGAGTTATTCCCTCTGAGTTAACTCAAGTCTTATGAATTCCTTGCGGTGCTTCCTCATGAGCACAGGCTAAGAGACAAACAAAACATATCTTTGTTTTAGTACTCTTCTATTTCACTGCATTTGAACTGCTGAAAGGGAAATCTTGGGTATGTCTCTTGTGCAGAAACCTGGGGTGACAAGTCTCATAAAGCACAAGAACAAACTTCAACCTGGAAAAATAAAAACAATCATAAAAGTGAGGGAGTCTCCTGTGAAAGCTACTTGCAAGAGCTCCTACGACATTACCTAAGGCCTGATCCTTATTTCCTACGCAGACAAAACTCCAAGAGCTGTCAATCAGAATTTTGTGTGAGAAGAAACTGCAAGATTAGGCTCTACACAGAAACAAAAACAGCAGCATTAAAGAAAGACTACACATAGCTCTGAGTAATTTCCAACAAACTGAAAGATTTCAGCTCTACTTATGATGAATTTGCACTTTTGCAAAAAACAACCACCTTATTGATATTTAGGCAAAATTTGCCTATTTCTATCATATTGCTGGGAATAGCATTCTCCATACCTCCTAATGTTGTATAATCTCTAAAGAAAAACAAGACACAGATGAAAAATATGCCCCAAGATACACAAAACATTTCCTTTTCAAATTTTTTATACCTAAATCAGAGCAGTATAAAACCAGCAATAAATAACAACCACCCCTTCTGATCATTTGACATTTCAACACCAGCCCTATAATGTTCAGAATTATTTACTTTTTTTTTTTTTTTTTTTTTTAGGGCTTAGTGGTATTTAATACAGGCATATATATATTTTTAGAAACTGTTTCATGATGCCACTTGCCTTGCAGCAGAACGCCACCATCAGCAGTTGGAGGTCTACCTGCTACCGTATGGGTCACTTGCTGCCTACAAAGGCTGTTGCTGCAGTATGGGCTATGGCATATTTAAGAAGCTGAAACTATAGGGAGAAAACTCATGCAACACAGCTGTCTCAGGAATAAATAAACAGGGAAATGAGAAATCCAGTGTTTGTCATAAATATTACAATTCTCAATAGATTCTTCTCATGCATCTGTTTCATGTCAACCAGTGTTTGGCTCAGTTACACTGGACGCAAGTAATATAAGTAGTATGGAAAAAAACTTTCCGCGTACATCAGCTCTATTTCAGGTAAAATAGTTGACATAAGAAGATTATTACAGGGGAAAAAAACCCACAGCATGGCAATGCAATATCAGCAGCCCCTTGAATATCAGCACCAGCAGCTGGGAGGGCACAGGGACCAAATCCCACACACATTTTCCTGGGAGGGTAAGAGCGAGTGAATGGTTGGCTGAGAAAGGACATGCTCTGCCAGGAAATATCATCAGTATATCAATGCAGAGTGGGATCTCAGGAGAAAGACTACTTTTGCAGGCACAAGACAACTTTATGCTCCCCCTAAACGTTACGTGCCCAGGTAGCGCCCAAGTGGGATGCAGTATTGTGAACTGAAGCCCCTGGTGCCACAGACACATGCATTTTCTTATAACACAGTATAAACATTTTATAAATATAGTCATCTTTCACTGGAAGAAATAAGATAGTGGGGTGCATTCTCTGCTTCACTGAGTGAGCACAGATATTCCCTCAGCTAAACTATTTAAACCTTGGAGTAACCGATGCTAACTTCACCAAGGTGTCACTCTGCATGTTAATTCACACTTACATAGGTTTATAGGCACGTAGTGCCCTCTGCTGATTCACAGCACTGGTACATCACACACACCTTGGTCTCTCAACTTAAAATCCTAGCAACATATGAAGCACAGAAACAGTAAGATACAAAGTTGTGAGAAGGAAAACAAGAAACAGAAAAGCATCACTTCAGGCTCTAACTCTATACCCGTCTCAGATACTCAGCTTCCCATCTGCTGCCCTGGGGAAAACTATCCTTCTGGTTTGGTTTGTGGGGGGTGTTTTAGGTTTGTTTTTTTTTTTAATATATAGCATCTAGCAGTATGTATCTTTCAGAGTAAGCCTCCTGTGTAATCATAATTCTCAATAAAACATGGCAACTAGCTTGAGCAAGCTGAGAGAGGTATACAGGCGTACTTAGAAAACAGTAATAGTGTTGAGCTTCCCTGAAGTCTCTTCCTTGAGAAACTGTTCAGGAGCTTATACACTCAGCTCTGACAGTATCCTAAAGGTAAAAAGATAAATAAGTTAGAAAATATAAATGCAGCACAAGAAAATCTGAATAACTGATGGTGCGAAGCTCCAATATTAAGACACACCAAAATATCCTCCAAATATCTTTCAGTATCTAATTTGAGATCATCAGCTGTGGATGCCAGAGTGTTTTATGAAATTCAGTCAGCAAAAGTAATTCCATTTTAAGTGTAGGATATCCAGACACATTGGCTTGAAACACATCCTGAAAAGGAAAGGAGTTAATTGGGAACATTTGTTTCTGCCATATTATAGAAATAAAGTCCATCTTCACTCTGACACAACATCAGTCACAGAATTGCTGGAATACTTGTCTTAGCTGCAAAAAGGCAGAACAAGAAAAACAACACCGAAGTGATTTAGAAAGGGAAATTGAGGTTCTGCCCTGAATTTAAAAGTGAATATAACTATCTGTTCTAATCAACTGAAAAAAGAGTTAACTAAGTCTCCTTCCTACCAGAATGGGATTTTTGTTTCAGACACTAAAAAACACCTTTGCAAAGAGCATTGAGGTGTCTTATGATGCACAAATGCATAGAGACAGTGGTTCTAAATATTCTTTGAAACTGGGTCTGCATGTGGCTTTTGACACCTGAATTAAACCCGCCAACAAAGTAGATAATGGAAAAATTCTCAGTATTTTTAGAAGCAGTCTTAGAAAATGCCTCCTTCCCCTCCCACAAGTGGATAAATGGGCAAAAGTAAATGAAAACAGGTGAAAAGAGGGGTTTAATTTGGGAGAAAGTCATCAAGTGAGCTCTGCCTCCAGAAAACATAACCAAGCACACGGGCTGCACACCTTCTCTCACAACTAAAACAGTCTGTAAAGCAGAAGATAACGTTGGGCTCACTACTTTTGCTTCTGAGATATTCTAGGTTATTAAATTTCTTACCTAAAAAAAATGAAACCTTACATAAAATTTTACAATGCTTGAAACCCAGTATGCTCAGCCAGCTGTTCCTGTATGAAATACACAGTTCTCTAATTGTTCTTCTCAATTAACTTCTCAAAGGAAACAAAAATCAGTTCTTAAAATCAGATGCAACTGAAGCTTTTCTCCCACCTGCCTGAATTAAATACGCTAGGTGGGAGCACGGTTCCTTTTCTTTATCTCCTAGGGAACAAACCCTGGGGTCTGGGAGGGCTACGACTGACGTAGTTTCTTTCAATTTGGGTTTAATTGAGAAATGCATACTTTATTTCCAGTTCATTTTTCTTACTACTTTCATCCTTTAGGTCACAGCTACCAGTCTTCCAGTCAATCTTCTTGATCAATAAACGTCCCTTGCAAGACCTTGCTTTACAGCCCCCTTTGACAGAGATCACTTTGAAGATTTGCTGTACATAATCTTGCTTCATTTAGGCTGCTGTAATACAAATATTATCCATTTTTTAATTATAAAGGCCTAATTATTAACTTCCTTCTCGCAATTACTGCAGGTGGCTGTCAGAAAAAAGGAAAGATGCCCCTTTACTTACAGGGCAGATCCAATGAGACCAAAACAAGACCGGCCTTTCCTATACTCTTGCCAATGACTGCTCTTTATTCCCAGTATGGAGGATATACCTTGTGGGAGTCTGGAAGATGTTTTCTCCAACTTCAGCCTATACAATCCTCAGACTTGCTTCTGAGGCTACCAGCAAGTGATTTTCCTGGGTTGAGCTGAGACAGAGTTAACTTTCTTCATAATAGCTAGCAAGAGGCTGTGTTTTACATTTGTGCTCAGAAGAAAGCTGATATAAAGTGATGTTTACATGGCTGCCAAGGTCTTTCAGCTTCTCTGGCTGTCTGCAAACAGTAGAAGCTGGGAGGGAGCACACCCTCAGTTACTAGCCCAGGATTTGATCTTAGGTTCGGGATTGAGACCCAAAGTGGCCAATAATCGATTCCATAACATACATGTAATGCCCAGTGTGTAGGTGAGGGCCCTCTGGAAGATCGTCCCTTTTGGTTCCGGATCTCTTTTGCTCTGGGTCATCTCGCTCCAAGCGGTCGCTCTCCCAAGGCCTTCTGCTCCGCCCTGCGTGTCCCGTCCCGTCCCCCCCCTTCCCCCCCCGTCAGCTCTTGGTCTGGGACGCTCGGACTGTTATCTCTGTTCTGCGAGTCCAGTTTCGGGACTCTCCCTGCTCACGGATTGTTATCCAGGAACAGGCTGAGCCTTGGTCATCGGTGGGGGGGACAGTATCACTGTGTATCACTCATTTGTATATTTGTATATACTGTTCTTTTCAATATTATTGTAATTTAGTTATCAAATTTTCCTTATCTCAACCCACGAGTCCTTTTTTCCCTTTACCCCTTTAATTCTCTCCCCTATCCTCGGGGCGGGGGGGGGGGGATTGAGTGAGTGGGTGTCTGTGGGTTGGCCCCCCACCAAGGGCAAACCCATCACAGTTATTAATGACACGGCTTTTTGTGACAGGAATGCCTGCATCCTCATATCTAGTGAAGAGTTAAAATAACATAGAACTGCATTCCAGTAACAACACGTGAAACTACCAAGGCCCTGTAGTAATTTAAGCATCTTTGAATTTACTTGGCTTCCTTTTCAAAACACCAGATGCTCAGCTTCTCAAGGATGCAGATTGTATTCTTCTCAGTTCCCCAAGTTCTTGCTTACAAACCATCAGCAAAAAAGGGAAAAAACAAAATATGTGATGCCATTTTGCCTCACTTAAATTGATGGCAACAGAGCACAGACTTTTCATTCTCTGACTGCACTCTAATTAAGTTATACAAAGAAAAATGAAAGTACTTTTATCTAGTCATTCAAAAATCCATTTAAGCTGTTGCGCTCTATACTACAGACTATGCCAAGAGATACTGCCCTTAGATTTGCAGAGAAGCAGGTCAAAAGCTTAAATAAATCATATTGCTTAGCTTCAGTGCTTATATGACTGATACCACAGAAGAAACATGACTAAATTCTATAACTTTTGATACAGCAGTCACTTATCCAGATGCTAATTAAATCCCAATACAACATGACCATCACATTTCTTATTCATGAACAAGACCACAGTAAACTGCATTTTAATAAGCACAATAGTGCTGAAAATGAATGACACCCGAGAGAGCTGTAAAATTTTTTTCTGCAGATCTACTGTATATCAGTATGTAACCCGGTATCATTAGCACAGATTTGTGTCCTAGTTAAAAGTACTGAGTGTATAAGACTAAATATTCACTTCAGTAATGTGCTGCAGATGGAGTTCACATTAGCATTCTCCCCAGAGATGGCAATTGTATATGCTTGTATCAAAGTGGCACTAATCTTGAAGAGGGCATGACATGCATTCAGACACCTCTAGCCAGTGCTGCTGGCAGACGAATGAGCATGAGGAAACTCTCCTCTTACGGGGGAACGTTATGACGTAACGAGATATTGGCAAGTCACTGTCAAGAACCTGTCTATTGATTAGGGAGGGGATGCTCATGTTTCACCCAGCATTTTAACCTGTAACACTCCCCGGGTTGTGCGCAATGCCAAGCATGCCTTTTAGTGCTAAGAAAACAACTAGCAGGACTTACCTCAATTATAACCACATGAGGAAAGTTTCAGGTGCAACACACTGTCAAAATAGCCAGCTACCTAAGCCATCTATTAGCACAGTCCGCAGTCTGCACTCAGACAACATGGAGATTAAAAGGAATAAGCGTTACTACCACTTTCTAGCAATGATGCTATAATCTGGGGAAATTCCAGGAAGGATCATGGCATTATCCCATAGAAAGTTCTGGTGGAAAAAACATCTTGAAAAAAAATGACAAGGAGAATCAATGACTGTGGGGGGATCTACCACAGACTAATGACTATATTTTGAGAAAGAAGCTTTGTTGCTCTCATGTAGCCAGTAAGGAGTCTTGTTGCCAGTCTATGTACCAGGTTGTCATGCAAGCTTTCCATGAGCGAAGAAGATGTTCAGCTGGCACCACAGCAGGACAGAGAGTAGATCACCCTTACTGTATATGAAGGAATGGAGCTCTAAAAAGATAACTTGGCAAACCAGTCATACAAAGAAATGTTCCTTTACACAGATTCAGGGTAGCAGAGTAAACCAGTTCCACAGTTCTCTTAGCAAAGGAACCTGTGTTATATTTGATAACATTGGTAAATTTGTGTTTTCAAAGGCAGAAAGTTTGCATGGCTATTGGGACTGCACAAAAGAGAACTGCAATTTGAATTAACAAAGAAAATATGTTGATGATTAAACCCTCACAATAACTGACAAGTTTTGTATGTCAATACTTCCTTCCAGGGACTGTTACATGGAAAAGGTAAAAATTACCTGGACTACATGTACCTTGGTTTGTTTTTTTTCCTAAGACAAAAGCCACCATTTTGGTGAGTGAAATAAACAGCACCAGTCAAAAGCTGCAAATCTACCATCAGGGGGCCCTGAATCCTCTCTTAGGCAGCTAAGGAAAAGTGATCTTAGTTTAAGATCCAATGGGAGGACTGTTAGGAGATGGCGACTTCTCAGATAGTTCTGCTTTTGCATCTTAGATCTGGATTTATGAACCTAACTTCAGTTACACTACTGAAAAGCAATACAGGCAGCAATCTGACTACCAAATTTCACTTGCAGAGCTATACTAATTTTCTCACTAAGGCTGATAAACAAGCATTTACACAAATGAAAAGAACATCCTAATTGCCTTTCAAAGACCATGAAAAAGGCTGCTTTACAAGTGGAGGGAAAGAAAAAAATGTAGGGCAAGAAATATAATTTTGAGTTTCTGTGAAGATATCACACACAATATAAACCATAATCTCACAATAGAATCCGACATTAAAAAGGATTAAGGGTGAAAAACCACACAACCCAATCAAGTTGGTAAAGCCTAATTAGCAGAGACCCACCCAGAGATCAACAAAATGCATTCTTTTCATTACGTAGTACAAAGAAGCTGCATATATTACTTGTATTAAAAAGCCTCTAAAATGAATTTAATTAACTATGAAAGGCTTGATTTTGCCTTTGGGTATATGTAAAAAGAGCAGCTGATTTTACAAGATGTACTGTGATGCCTGATTGTATAGTGAGAGAAGAATTAAAACGTTTAGGTCTCGTTGCCTCTCTAGTTTCAGAGAATTTTGTGGTCCAGAATTTCATTATATTTGGCCACAGTTACAAAGCTTGGGTCAGTGTGTGAATTCAAATTCCGATAGGAGCAACAGATTTCGTACATTTTGGAAACTGATTAGATTTCAGAGAGCACATGAAAGCATTGTCCATTTGCAGGGAAGTATGGGCAAGTCACATGGCTGAAAGTGAGAAACCTGTAAGGAATGTATTACAGATACATGAAATGCAAGAGGCTGAAGATTATTACACTGATCTGAACACACGAAAATGCACGTCTACTATATAGTGCTCATGTTACAATTACTTAACTGCAAGTAATTCTTCAACTATGTTAATACTTTTCCACAGTTTTATAAACACAGAAGCAAAAAGGAAACAAAAGAATTAAAATTAATGAAATTAGGAACTTCTAAGGAGGTGCTATTGACTGTAGAGTATCTCCTCTCTTTACCTCCTGCTTGGCTACCAGGGAGTCCTGGCACATACTTCTCCCTCCTCTCTTCAGGGGGCTCTCTTACAGGCAGCCACATTGGGAGCCTGAGCCTACAAACTCTGTCTGAATCCAACCTGCAGGCTCTTAGCATGCCTTGGGAGTGCCTCCGCCAGCAGGTGGGATCTCTCTCCTTGGAGACTTTCACCACTTGACTGGGAATGGACCCAAGCAACCTAACTATGAGGTAGACCTGGGCTCCAAGCCCAGGTTGGAGTAGGAACCTCCAAGTGTCCCTTCCAGGGCACCTTTTCTGTGGCTCTGTGTAAGATGCAGTGCCAATCTCACACAAGCCTGCCAGTACTCAGACCAAGACACTTGCCTGCATCAAGTTGCTATGGATGCTCCATCCCCCTGGCATACGTAAGGGCATAATCTGTCATTTATGAGCATCTGGCAGTACGTCTTCGCACAGGCAAGCCCAGGCCCTCAGCCTTCTTCACAGCTCCCCCAGGATCTGTTTGCACAGATGCAGGCATTAATCAAAGTAGCAAGCACCCCATATCTCCAGGGCTGGATGGCTTGAATGCCTCCAAGAGCAGAGTGGCTTCCTCCCCCTTTGGATTTCTGGATACAAGTCATACTATCGTATAGGTTCCCTGGACTTGTGTCCCAATGCTTTAGTGTCACAGTTCAAGGCCCTTTCTACGCCCAGCATACAGACAAAGCCAAGGTGTGCCCCTTTCTGCCAGTCTGGGATACATCCCTGAACTAGGAAGTCCTGTCAGTGCCGGGTAGGGAGGAAAGCCGAGAGCCTTGACTCACACCAGCACTCACACCTGGGCTAAAAGGTATCCATAGCTGATGGTAAAAGGCTATGCGCAACCTCTGACAACTCGTGCAATCATGCAACAGGGTCAAGGGAAGGACAGATTGTCCTTGGCAAGAGTCAAAACTTCTAGTTTTGGGCCATTGTGTATTTTCCTAATCCTGTATCCATCGGTTCTACCACAGCAGAAGAAATTGTGAACAGTCACCATAGCAAATCACTCTGAGAACACACTTTTTTTTATAAAAACTAGGTGGAAAATATACTAGAAAACATATGACAGAAGACATTTTCTCTACTGCTGTTTTCAAATCTGTCAATGTTTTCTTTAACCTTTGATCAACCACCAACTACTATCTGACAAATATTTTGCCAGTCATCGCACAATGGCTTTTCATAAGCATGTAATGAAACTGTGTTAATTTCCTCAGGACTAATATAGAAAGTTTTCCTTCTGTGGGAGTGCAACACTGCTCTATATCAGGAAAGAAGAAAGGATGCTCTTTTGGAGAAATATTATGAATAAGAGAATACGTGGGCTTTTTTAACAGCTTTGACATAACTGTCCTGTTTCAGATTGTGAACAGATCGTTTAGATCGGCCTCCACAAAAATGTTTGACTCCCAAAGCCTTTTGCAACTCTTATTACAATGCCTTTTGCTACCCTATGTGTTAGTTTCCCCAGCAGCAAAACTAGACTTAACCTCTCATGTTTCTTTCATTCAGGATAATAATTGTCACTGGTTTAAGAAGCCCATTCTGAGAAACTTCCAGCCTGACTGAAGATACGTCTAGGACTTCTGAAGGGGACTTTCAGACACCTTGGGCAGTGTATCTGACAGTTGACCTGTACAGAAGAGTCACACAGGATTAGAAAAAAAGCTTTGAAGCTTTTTGAGAGCTTTTAAGTAAGAGCTCAGAAGTTCAGACCTGAACCAAGGTATCAGCTAACAGGATGTGTCTACAGGGTACACATGTAAATGTGCATGCATATAGTAATTTGTATGAGTTCTCCATTACCAACATACTTATTTTTCTCCAAGAAACTAAAACGATGCATACTGAAACAGGTATACTCCACTGGAGCATGGATGGAAAACAATGAGAAAGGAGATCACTACAACCTGCCTGTCTACAGCAGCACGCTGAAGAGCATCTTACCTTGACATGGTGTATCAGGTGCTCAACTTCGTTCACTTTATATGTCTCTATTCCTAGTTCTTTAGATAACCGCAGGAGACGATTTTGTGTTGGCCCCACGTAAGCTCCTCCGAGGTCCACATATTTAACTTGCTTATTCTAGTTTATCATACACAACACACAAAAGGGAGAAAAAAAAACAGGATTAGAAAAAGATAAGCCCTTTTTAAATAGCACACAAGTTAAAAGAGGAATCTAGAGGAATTCCTTAAATGAAACACTCCCTGAGCATTTTGGCCAAGATTCCCCTCCCCATGGAAAACTTCAGTTCTTTGGTAGAGTTCTGGGGTGGCAATTACTGAGAAATCTCAGATAAGGAGCTCATAACCAGCTTAGCTGGCCTGTTGTTACATTACAGTCATAGCAAACAGGAGAGGAAAGAGCCTGAGAGGCAGAGAGAGACGGACAGAGTCAGAGACATCTGTGCAGTTCTTGTTCAGTCAGGCATATTGCCAACACTATTTCAAAACAGACTGTACTAGGAAGCAGCACAGGTAAGATTCTCTAATGAGCAGAGTGGGAGGGGGTCTCCCAGGTCAAGGTAGAGCAGAAGGTAAAGGTGTGAAAGGAGACATAGTGGTTCTCGTTCCCAGTCACCCCTGCTGTTCCTCTAGCCTACATCACTCCTCATGGGGCTTGTTACAGCTCAGCTCAAGGCTATTCACAGGATGGTTTGCGTATGGGTGTTTCTTCATAGAGATTTCTCCAGGAAATTATTTTGAAACTTAGCTAATCATGTTCTTTCCAGAGGAAAGGACTAATGACTCCAGAGCCTGTAAGTCACACAGAAATATTCTGTCACCACCAAGCCAGTCTTCCCCTACTCTTGCTGGTACAACATCAGGAAATTCACCACCTGCTATTGCTCTACAAATTTTCCCTCAAGTAGGTCCTCTAGCAGGAAAGATAAATAAAGACATCTATATACACTATTCGTATAGTATGTGTATACTATACACACATATACATACACCATACATGTGTATGATTAAACATATGTATAGTATATACTTTACGTATGTATATGTAGTATAAATGTGTCTGGAGATAATTACCCTTACGGTGAAAGTTCTTCCACCAACCCTGTCATTGGCTTCCAACAACACCACATTCAAGCCTGACTCAGTCAGCAGTTTGGCTGCTGAGAGACCTAAAAGACAAAAAGAAAAACAATTAAAGAATACTTCTGTATATGCACGCCATGGCTTTTGTGACTTGACATGTAAACACTCATATAGCTATCCATCCAAATCCTGAATTTTTAATTTAAACACTTTGCCAGGGGGTGAGGTAGAACCAAAAAAACCCAATAATCATGAAATGGAACTGAAGCCACACATTAAAACAGTTTGTGGCCAAATTTTATATGTACTGAGCATCTTTTGCACCACATGCTCACCTCTTCGGATGTGTAAGTCAGCACTTGCTATGATAGTCAGCCAGCCAGGCAGAGAATTTAGGGAAGACAGCTTTCTGTTTTCTAACATCAGCACCTCATCTTTTATAACCCCAACAAAAAAAAAAAAGAAGTTTTATTATGACTGTCCTAAATGTCAAAAGTTTTCCTGAAGCTTGTTGTACATGCCTGCTTTCCAGCTCTGAATATTTTAAAGTACATTAGCAAAGTTCCCACACAGTCAGGTCATGGATTTCTTCTCCTGAAGAACACATGGTCTGACTCAGAGACTGAATGTGTGCTTGTGTGTGGAAACAAAAAAGAAAAAATATGGGTAAGTCTACCAAAAAAATTGTTTCATTCCTCATCCATTTTCTTCATACACTTTTATTTCCATCTTGAATTTCTTGAAGGTGAGATACCAAGGGAGGGAACAGTGGGAATACAGGAGAGAAAAATCTCATTTTAGTTCTGATAGCAGAAACCCTCATAATTTCAGAGGAAAATATTAGCATCAGACCCTGCAGCAAGTGTATCAAGCCACTGTGGGAATGAAGGGAATTGGAAGGGGTGTACAGCATGGAGGGAATACAGCCTGCAACCTCTCAACTTCTTAAGATCACCTCTGCCTTTTACTTCAGCACACAACCTGAGATTTTTACAAACCGAGGTTGTTTCTTTGGCCACATGTGAGCGAATTTCTAGTGGGACGACATGAGTTGTGTTGAATAAAGTTCAGCACAGGCCAGGCTAGAACCCACACTCATATATCATAATTTAGCTATCCTTTCAGGCTGTCTGCTTTGTGACCATGAGAAGGCAATTAGTTTCCTCTCTGCGTCCTAGTACATGCAGTTTTTGAGAAGAAGCCATCTAAGCAAATTGTTCCAAGCATAAAGCAGCCATGGAAGAAATGACAAAGGCACTGGCAGGAAACACAGATGGCCAAAGCTAGCATAGTAGGACTGAATGAAATGCTAAGGAAGAAAATACAGCAGCCCTGGATAAAAAAAGAATATTAATGAGAGCAACTAAAGGTGCTACAGAACATGCTGGTCATCAACTAGGAGCTTGGGAGTGGGAGAACCAAGTCCTGCTCCCAGCACTGCAGTGGTCCTGCTGTTTAAATCACTTACACTCTTCATTTCACCATCGATTTAAAAAAAAAAAAAAAAAAAAAAAAAAAAAAAAAAANGAGAGATAATGGTATAGACCTATCTATCTAAAGGATTTGACATTTTCTGAAGAAAAGCAGCAGACATTTCCATTAAAAGATCATACTGTCCTGCTTTTATGTCTAGCTTCATGGGCTTATTTAACTTGGGTTTTCACATAAGTGATAGTGAGAAAACCAGTAATGACACTGATAAAGGTCTTTCCATACTTCCTTGTTGAGGAAATTACATTGCAAAAACATCTGGCTGGATCAGTGGCCTTGACTACACTCACAAATATTTGAAGATACCAAGGAAGAACAAAATATAGAAAACAGTCATGATATGCAAACATGGACAGCCCCTTCAAACAACTTGCAAAAAGAGGTTGGCTCCTGAAGGAAAAATAGGCAACAGAACTCCTAAATAAATATAGCTTACCACATACATGAAAAGAAAATAGTTGCTCTTCAAAAAAGACATATTTTGCCAGCTGGCAGAGGGTCAACAGTAGTTACTAATAATTTACAGAATGAATACATAATCTGAAGGCTGTTGTCACTGCACATTTCTGTTGGCTTATCATGCTAACAGGTAATGACTAAAAAATTAATAATATCCAGTTACCAACACTGATTAAGGAATATGAGATTTTACTTTCTTTATTAAAATCTAATTAATAAACATTTCAGTACAGCTGGGAACAAAGGCAGCTTATTCCCAAGACCTGAATAGACAGAGAAGCTTGTGAAACGATAGCTCTCTAGACTCAAATGAAACACAACCGATTAGTGGTGGTCAACCCAGACACCACCTCCTTGTTTCCTTATGCACCTTTCATCCACTCAGTTGCACCTACCTACTTTTTACTCTCTTCTGTTTATTTTAGGGCAGGTGCTACCTTTTTTCCCCCCTTACATTCACAGATGTACCTGTTAGAGATGGCTAGCAGTTTACTCTTTCCTGATGCAAATATATAGAACCAAACCAGTGCTGAAGGAAGGATGGAGCTCATGAATATCTCACTGCTCCATGGCCATCCCCCAGCAGATCAGATCTCTGCAGGGGAAGGGATGTGTCCTGGGGGCTTGACTCTATAGTGGAAGTTTCAGTGTACAGAGCTCCCAAACTAAGCACCACCGGACCACTTCTCTCACGTATATGACAGCTCTGTTCTGGTCCAAAGTCTGCTGGAGAAATTATGCAGATAAGTGCTGAAAGAGGTGGGGAACACAACTAACCTCTAGCTCCTCCTCTCCATCGTCATAAACATATAACTGCGGAAAAAGGTGGAAGAAGCAAAGGCAGAGGCTCAGGAGGGTCAGATGGCACAGCAAAGGACCAGATGAGGTCTCACAGCAGGCACAGTTTAGGATAAAGCAAGACTGCTGTCACAGATAACACATTACAATACAATATCGTCAGAAATGTTGCTATTTTTGGTATCTTACACATTTGGACTCACAGTACTGCCACATCACCCTGTAGCTGGACCCAGGACCCCAAATGGGCTCTTGGGCTGTGACTACAATAACAGCGAGAAGACTGGATGCTGCGGAGGGAGAGCTCCCAGCCAAAGCGATACAAGGACAGATAAGATGCCAGGAACAGCAACAAAAACATATTAAAATGGAAATGAATACTAGCACATCAATATTGGGTCACAAGGTTGACGTTTGCTTTTTAGAAACTAAAAATTGCTGCAGGAAACTTCTACAAACCACAACCTCTTTTCTGGGCAAGAGTCAGAGTAGCCTCTCTGCTTAATACTCGCATTGCTGCAAACAGAGCATGCATGAAGCCTGTGAAGCAAAGCCTGGAATAATACGTGGTGTAAGAATTCTTGGGAAGTTTAAGCCTTTGCAAGTTTCACATTTCAGCACTGCCTCTGGCTAACCTCTCACTCTCTTGCACACTGCTAACAAAATGCAGATCTTTAATATTGTCCCCATTCCTCACAAGTTAGGCAAACAGCCACATTCAAAGGTAAAGTTAATCCAAAAATGCGACTGATGCTGTTAATACTCCCATTTCATGCGCAATGTTTTGTCACCCAGTGGCACCTTCTCCTCCTCCCCATGAGCATTTCAAGAGACTCAGAACTGAATTGCAATATCAGTGCTCAATCACTTTTGCCATGACTTCACAGAGGACAGTAATGGGGTCCAGTTACCATTGCAAGTCAACTCTCTTCAAGGGGCAATAGAGAGCCTCAATATATATGGCAGAAAACATACGGTTAAGCAGCCTCACCTGCAGTTCTACTCAATTGACAGGCAGATAATTAATGCAAACAACAAAGAAGCAAAGATGATAGGTCTTTATTTGAAGCCCCAGAACGAAAATACCATTGTGCTTAGAGGATGTTTAACCGGGCAAGCCTTCTTCTGTTACCATAGCAACCTGGTACCCAACCACAGCCACTCAGAGGTACTGCTGAGAGATTGCCTCCCCCAGAATTTTATAACGCAATTTCAAGCCATGAAAATCGCTTCTCCATCATGCAGCACTCTGCATTCACACAGATGTTACTCAAATGTAATAATCACAATAATTATTTCATATTCAGTTCCAACTTATTTCTTTCCTGTTTTCTATCTCTGTACCTGCAGAACATTTTAAATTGCCCCATTTGATTACACAGCTTCATTACACAGCTTCATTCCAACCTCAATTCCTAATATAAACAGCTTTCTGATTTTAAGAGAACAACTAATTCAGATTTTTTTAAAAAGATAAAATCTTAAATTTCTGTGCTAGGGCAGAATACAAACTCACATTTGGATTGACAAATGTGGCAAGAGTCACATTTTTCATCTGACCCCCATGTATTATAGGCTACAATGAAGCCCTAAAATCAAACACATTTGACTACCTAAAAAACATTTGAAAGCAAGTTCTTAAAAAATTGATTGAAATTTTGTAACACCAGCCTGATTCTATCTGGAATCAGCAAATTTACTGAAATACCCTTTAAAGCTTAGCACTTCCACAAAAATTTCACTAGAAAGGACACAATTGGAAGTTGCATTTCTGATACGTCTCTAAATGATACTTGTGTCTTCTTCCACTTAGTTATTTTTTTCATAGGATATTTCTCTCATTCTCTAAATGGCTAGACAACCAATACACATCAGCAAGCCCATCAGCAAGACTTTATTTCTCCCTTAGGCTACACTCAATTCCCTCACAGTGTACGAGGGACAGAGCAGATAACTTGGAGGGACATAGATTATAAAGCTGTAAATAAAGTTTATTTCTGAAGGCATTCTTGCAGTTCCTGATGTACTTCCACTGTATTATTCACTATTTTATCATGTTCTTTATCATATCTACTACTTCCCATCTAAGAACAAAAAACAAATCTCATCTCTCATATATGTAATTGTAAAAAATCACCCACAAATTCTAAATTTTAATCCATGTAGGTAGCAAAGAAAGAGCCTCTAAGCCACTGGCATTCATTTAATAGTTTCCAAGATGGCTGTCAAAAAATTGTTTACTTCATAACCTTAAAAATTTCTCTCTCCAACTAAAATTCTAAGTTGAGCAGGAAGAAAGGCTGCCATCATACTTGAGCTGTACTTACTTGCAGGTCTTATTGCAGAATTTACATGTCTCACACCTGGATTTTCTCAGATTAATTAAATTTGCAAAGAGCTGATTTTTGCCTTTATTGTGCCTTCACAACATGTATATACACGTGTGAACAAGCTCTACACTGGCTCAGTTAACTGCTCATGCATCCCCCGCGACCTCATATGTTTGAGCAGGGGCTAGCACCTGTTTTTCCCAGTGTATTTGCAGGTGCAGCTGCTGCACCACAAGTTGTCCTCCAGGCACTCAGCTGAAAGCTCAAGCACATCTGCATGAGAAGTGGCTGCCATAACATAGCTTCTAAACGAAGCCAAACCTGATGAGTTTCTTACCAACTTTTTCCTTGCTCTCAATCTGTTCAGCCACATCTATACCACTGTCTGCTGGGACTTCAGGTAACAGATGCTGCTTCACCCCAAGCCAGCGGGCAGAGCTGCCGGCAGAACCGGAGCCTGAGCCTGAGGACCTTGATGTGGTCCCTGGCAGTAAACAGACATATCACAATGCTTGAGATGAGGATCTATCACAAAATGCACCTTGGAAACAGCATAATATTTAGCCTGCAGAACAAGCACAGCCCTCTGCCCTGGCATTAATGAAGAAAATGCGGGATGTAAAAATGTTTGATAAGGCTGACAGCAAGAAAAGGAAACATACCATAATTGATTATATATAAACAAATAAGAGTTGAATTCAGGGTCACTAAGTTAAATGAACGCAAGTACTACTTGATTTAAGAATTCATAGAATCACATCATAGAATCATAGAATAGTTTGGGTTGGAAGGGACCTTAAAGATCATCAAGTTCCAACCCCCTGCCATGGGCAGGGACACCCTCCACTAGACCAGGTTGCTCAAAGCCTCATCCAGCCTGGCCTTGAACACCTCCAGGGATGGGGCATCCACAGCTTCCCTGGGCAACCTGTTCCAGTGTCTCACCACCCTCACAGTGAAAAATTTCTTCCTAATATCTAATTAAAAAAAAAAAAATTAGTCAGACCACCTTTGTCCATGGATATTCAACATCTTGAAGCTGTTATTTTAGAAATTTCAAGATCTGTATTCTTCTTCATCTTTAGTCTAACTCTCATATTGACGAGAGGAGTCAGGAATTTATTTTCTTAATGAAAGTGATGAGTCTCACAAGAACCACAAAACATTAAGTAGCTGAAATGTTAAGAAAAAAACAACAAAACTGTCAAAACCTACAAAAAGTTATAGAAACTGGTATTGCTGTGGGATCACACGGGAAACACAACTTCCCTCATTATATAGCAACGCTGGACTTCAGTAGGGCCAACTTCGGCCTTTTCAAGCAATTGCTAGGGGAAATAGGTCAAGAGAGGTTCTCCTAGGTCAAGAGAGGTTCTCCTCCCCCTCTACTCTGCCCTGGCGAGACCGCATCTGGAATATTGTGTCCAGTTCTGGGCCCCTCAGTTCAAGAAGGACAGGGAACTGCTGGAGAGAGTCCAGCGCAGAGCCA
>VZTO01024773.1:40264-90023 GCA_013400615.1 Syrrhaptes paradoxus
AGCACTGGAACAGGCTGCCCAGAGAGGTTGTGGAGTCTCCTTCTCTGGAGACATTCAAAGCCCGCCTGGATGCGTTCCTGTGTGATCTGATCTAGGTGTTCCTGCTCCGGCAGGGGGATTGGACTAGATGATCTTTCAAGGTCCCTTCCAATCCCTAACATTCTGTGATTCTGTGATTACATGCCTTCAATACAGTAACCCTTACCTACCATCTCTGATGCTCAGAAATACATACAAAATGCATACAGCAAATAAATGAGTTTGGCCAAAACTGTTGCACTGTATCCAGTGAAACAAAATGCATCTGTCTTAACACTGCAGAAGAACTTTTGAATAGAATCCCTTTGCCAATGGTCACCACAGTTGCAGCGCTTGACCTAGGGCAGTAGAAAGAAACAAAGAGGAATATGCTCCAAGCAGCTGAGGTAAATTGTGGGGAAAGCAGAGAAACACTTCTTCAACCAGGAATACCCTCTGGGTAAGTTCCTAGCATCTAAACATTGGATCAGTTAATAGAAGATGTCTGTTTGCTGTTGCTTAAACTCCAAGCAAATTTTCATTAAATTTTGAATAAAAACCCTCCTTGTTTACACTCAGGGTTCTCTGATGTCCTTTTAAGAGCTGTCCCGTAAACATCCTGTTGTTCAGTGCCATTAGCGTAATACAGTTTGCATACTGCCGTGATACTGAAGGGATGGAGGTCAGAACCAGAGCAAAGAAATGTTCTTACTTGCAGCTAAGCAGCCATTTTGCACCAGTGGGTTTTCTCTTTCAAGTCTTCCATGGTTTCTTCATTGCTTCACTGGGTCAGAAACAGTAATTTAATAGCACTGGTTTCTGTTTGCATTGACTAGTCTAATGAACACAATCTGATTAAAGCTCTGTCACTGAGAGATTGAACCTGGTGCTGGTCACCTTTACCTCTGTCACTCATCATTAGCCAGCTAAAATGTTTCAATTTAAATAATGTCTGGAGACACTAATGCCTATAAGGCATTGTAGATAAGGACTGTAAGCAAAAAGACCCAAAACAACACAAAAAAAAAACCCCCAAAAAAACCACCACGGAAAACCAACATGGGCCCAGGGGCTGGGTGAGTTAAGGTGATGCAGGCATTTTTTGTAGCTGTCGTCACATTATGGAAAGGTCAGGGGATTTTGCTCTTGTGAAGAATTCTATTCCTTTATAAATTCAAAGGACAGGTCTGGAATGGTAATGGGAGCACTACAACAGAGATAGCTAAGAGAACACTGCTTGTAACGCAGCTGACATCAGGCTAGCACAGTGCTATCAAATATGGTGAGCATGCCCAAGAGAACAATAGTCAGTCTTCCTGTTTTGTTGCTTTCTCAGTCCTCTGCAAGACAAGGTACACATCCAGATTGCTCCAAGAGTTGTCTAGGTGACAATACTTCTGAAAAGCAAAGGGCTACAAGGACAACAAGATACTGCAACCTGACAATGCTTTTATTAACTTAGCCCCTCACTTAAATCGATATGCTTTCAGGGTGCAGGTAACCTCTTAACTTCTTTAATTTGGGTCACCTCAACAAAGGTACTTCAGATAATCTGATGCAATCTCATGGAAGAAAGATGTAAAAATAGATTTAGACTAGACATTAGGAAGAATTTTCTTCCTGTGAGGGTGGTGAGACACTGGAACAGGTTGCCCAGGGAAGCTGTGGATGTCCCATCCCTGGAGGTGTTCAAGGCCAGGCTGGATGAGACTTTGAGCAACCTGGTCTAGTGGAGGGTGTCCCTGCCCGTGGCAGGGGGGGTTGGAACTCGATGATCTCTAAGGTCCTTTCCAGCCCAAACCATTCTATGATTCTATGAAATTATAGTTCAGAACCTAAAAACACAATAGAGCTGGGTCTCTAAATCATCACTCTTGGTTATTCTCAATGCGTTACCTCTATGTGCTGAACAGTACAGTGAAAGGTATCAAAACAACTCTTTTTTTGATACAAGTAGTTTGAGAATTGGGGAGATACCCTCTCTTCCTAAACTGTAGCACTGTACAGCAATCAATGCCATTAAAATTAAAATCATTCATCTACAACATGAGAGAACTTTAAAAAGTAACAGTTTCAGAAGCCCCAAGAAGCAAAGAGAGACATTATCAATCTGCCTACCTGTTTAAAATGTACATTTACTTAAAATATTTGTACAAGGGACATAACATTTCTGCCTAGGATATGGCATTCTCTGAGCAAATATAATTTATTTCTGTCAGCATTTCATTGTCTAGCTGAGCCAATGAGTTCTTCTGTCTGCGAGCTGGTTCTGTAACCCTGTCATGAAGGTCAGTATGAACTTCCCCATGTGACTTTACATTAACTCTAGTTCCAACTTTCTGTGATCTCTTCTTTCTGGCAGTGCTCCAGGATGATTCATCTGTGGTGTGGGGAGCAGTGTTTATTAAGCAGAGATCTTAAAACCAACATTAAAAACATTCAGTCTGCATTTGTCCCATGCATCTCACCCAGTTAAGTAACATAGAGCCTGGCCGGTAATGAATGAGACAAGCAAAGTGGTGGTGACTTAAGTTCAAGCCCTGCCAAGCATGGCATGAAGACACAGATGGAAACCCAACACCTTCAGTGCAGTGGTGACCAGGCTCAAGCGCTGAAGCCACAGTTATTCTGCCCTTGCACAGGGCTTCCCTTTAGTGTCTACTGTATTTTTACATATGAAGCTTCCAATGAAACTTTAGATGGATGAAACTGGGTGCTCCAGCACTTCAAAGGATGAGTATTTCTAGTATCAACCATTTACTCAGCCATCTGGGCATTTTATGGCCTTCTTCTCATGTCTTACCCATGGAGCAGCACACCCATTCAACACCCACCTCACACTTCGAAAGGAAGAGTCCGGACTGTTTGTAGGCTCTAGTCAGGTCAAAAAAACCCAGACACATTCTGCATGTCCTTTGTTATTGCTCCAGGATATACTGAAGGGTTAAAGCTCCTTGCACCATTATTATTACCATCTGTACTGCAGAATTATCTCACACTTTCAGCCCCAGGGCCTTCTTTGGCTTAGGTTATCCCTGTTACAACTCAGTGACAACTGAGGCTGCCTCGAAACACAACAGACAGAGGGAAGAAACAAAGGAGATAAAGATAACTGAAAGACAAGGTAGCACTAGAACACACATGCCATAGGATTGGAACAAAGCTTAGCACAGAACTGGCTGAGGCACTATACAGGTAGTTTACTAACAACATCATTTTAGGCATTACTATTATGAAGAGATACAAAAGCAAATAAAATTCCAGCCAGTTTTACTCTGAAGAAGAGCTTTGCCTGCCATACAAACCAATGTGTGAAGAAAAGATTAAGCTACGTCTGGAAAATTTTGAGAAATTATGCAGTAGTTGCCTCAGAGGAGAAACAGCTTGTCTGTTTTGCCAAGTCTTGCATGTTCTCAAGCAAATAATTCATTTTTTAGTCCCTTGAGAAAAATAAACGCCCAAAAGATATGATCTATTAGAAGATGTGAACTTAAAAAGTAAACCAACTATCATTCTCATATCTTGACAGTAAAGAGTAACATATAATTTCCCAGGTTTCTTAGTATCTGGTGACTCACAGGCATCCATCTAGAGATGCTAGCTGCCATGAGAAGTAACCAAAGCCCCCAGCAGAGCCACCATGTCCTCATTCCACAGCTATCCATTTCATTTCATATTTTCCTTGATCTTCAGCTAACTATTTTCACCCAGTGTTGAGACTATCTCAGCGTCACTTTCAAATATCCACCAACCTGTGCCCCAGCAACCCTCTGGGAATTCCTACTGTCATCATAGCACATGTGTACAAGTAGGTAAGTGTACACATGCATGCACACGCAGGCTAGATACTACTATCTTGTAAAGCTTACAAGGATTTGTGAACATGTTATCTATTTGAACAACTGAAAATGAAGATGAAACCAACCACTTGCCAGCATCCTAGATAATTACTTTACATGCCAGCCACCTCTTTGCTTATATCCCAAAAAGACCGTATCATTTCTTGACAGCCAGCTCAGAATGAACCATTCCCTAGCTGAGATACCAAAGGCTAACACAGATGTCATCCAGAGAAGCACAAAAGGAAACCACTGAATAAGAAGATTTTCAAGTGACTGACTTCCCTCCATCTCTAAATGCAGGCAGGAGAAAGTTTGAGCCAAACAGCTCATTCAACTATCAGTGTTATTTAAAAAGAAAAAAAAAATGCTACCATTAGATTTGTACCACTCTGATACAATACATAGGAAAAAAATGGTGAAGGAAGAACAGAGTAAAAGACAAGTACCTAAGGTGTAAAATAAAAGAATTTACAATCTTTTCTTTCTTCCTTTGTGCTCACTATTTAGCATGACTCATTGATTCAGCCTCTGGCCAAGCTTACCTCATAAAAAATTAACTCATATTGGAAAAAAAGAGGTGTCTTGCTCCAATATTTAATGCACGCAAACACAGAGCTACCACTCAAGCAAACAGGATGCAAGTTTATATGCAAGCTATCCAGATAATCAGGTTGCATAGTATAAACTGGCTGTTTGATCAGCTGCTACTGTGTGCAGTCAACTAAATAGACTACATTCAATGTTTTGGATATGAATGATACCATCAAGATAAAGACCAGCTGGCTGGGAGGCAGGAGGCTACAAAGGCATCTTTCCTCCCCACCCCCCTCACCCTGGATGAGTTATATGGTGGAAACTGAAAAACTTGAAGAAGTTGAATAGTACAAAGTAGTATTTGTGACATGATCAGGTTTCAAATGAATGAAAGCTTCAAGGAACTATTTAACCACCTGGAACATGAAATGCCAAAGAGTGGTCACCACCATAACCTAATCCTTGGAACTGCAAGATGCCAGAGGCTCTAATGAACCACAGCCAGACTCTTCAGTGTTAAGCCAGTGTTAAAAATTAGCACCTCTGCGATGTATTTTGTCATATACACCAGTTACCAGAAGCTGTGGGTGGCATGGGGACAGCAGCCCCACATATTGGCTAGGTATGTGGGAACATCTTTCTGGTAATGGGGCAGCACAAAGGACAGGGGAGAGAAAGAGAGACAGGAGAGAAGAAAAAGATGGGTGGAATTCCCTTGGACAGCTTTGTCCCCGAAAATATTTCTCTCTCTCTCTTCTTGGAAAGCCTGTTCTTCCCATAAATAATATCACTGTGCACTGACTAAGTCAATGCAACGCCTCTGTGGCATGACAGGCACTTTCCAGCATCTCCTTTTTTGCTAACTTATCTAGAACTCAGGCTCTCCACAACTGAGATGTTGATGCCCATTCCTCTTTCTCTTGCCTTATAGCACTCCAGCCCCAAATACTTGTCATAGTAACCATTTGTGGAGCAAACACAGTTTCTAAGGGACTTCACACTGACATTATTTTCAAGCAAGTTGAACAGAAAACTGACAGGACAGAAAAGGTTGTGCAAAATACAAATGCATGGGTGGGTTATTTAAAAGAATACTAGACGTTCATGGCTTAAATACTGCAGTGCACTCTCACTGACCACTGAAATTACCAAAAAATATATTTTAAAAAGGATCATACACCATTAAAAAATTATAAACCTTAGACATTAATCAGCCCATAAAGAAATAAAGGTAGCCAACTAGATGAATGATCACATCTTGACAAACCATCTCACAAGGCTGTAAAAACCTTAATATCTGACATAAGGTCACAAGGATGAAATAGGTATCAGCACAGAAGGAAAAATCATGTTAAGTTCAAAAATGGATATTAAAAAATTGAACAATTGAAACTGTAATGAGATGAATGCAATTCCTCAAGAAATTGAAGCCCAGCTGTGTGACAACTGATTTCAGAAACGACTGAGAGCTTTGTAAGTGAATCAAGACTCATTCTCTGCAAAGAAAAAACAAAGGAAGGTCATCAATCCACCATGGTATTGCTCAGTAAACTTTTATAACCATGGTAAACTTTGCCATTGTATCAATGCACTCTGTAAAGTAGCTGCTACAGAATGGAGACAAAACGCAAAGGCAAGCTACTCCCATTCTGGGAAGGGGTATTGAGGCAAAATGGCTTTTTATCTTTAAGTAACAGAACTACTTAACTGCAACTGTCAGTTGTGCTATAGAGAAGGAAACTGGGCCAGTGGGAAGTGTACCAAAATCACCCAGATTGTTTACATATAGAATAGTAACTTCTGAAGAAAAGTCTTCTCAATTGATTAAATTATGCATAAGACATTGGGGGTCCTGGTGGACAGCAGGATGACNTAGAGCAAACTCACTGCTGGTTTATGATACTGCAAGCAGAGCTGGAAGTTTACCTCTGGGACTATCAAGGCTGTGTAAGCCCACATTGCTCAGGCTGCCTACTTAGGCAATACAAACATGCCACAGTCCTCCAACTTTTGATAAGACCACCTGCACTCACTCACCAGCTGTCCTTAAGTCCTTGCACACACCTGAGGTCAGGTCAGACAGCCTGAACACATCCAAGATGGAGCCAGAGCAGTGACCCACAATCTGACCAAGACTTCTATCACTGTGACAACTGACACCTTGCTATTTGCTGGAGACTGGCACTATGGTCACTCATTACAGGGGAGTAACAGTGCTGAATTATGTGTCTTTAAAATTACTCCGGTCTTTAAAATTACTCCTGTCTTGATGGTGCCAAGGAGTAAAATGAGCAAATCAAAATTNGCCTGAACACATCCAAGATGGAGCCAGAGCAGTGACCCACAATCTGACCAAGACTTCTATCACTGTGACAACTGACACCTTGCTATTTGCTGGAGACTGGCACTATGGTCACTCATTACAGGGGAGTAACAGTGCTGAATTATGTGTCTTTAAAATTACTCCGGTCTTTAAAATTACTCCTGTCTTGATGGTGCCAAGGAGTAAAATGAGCAAATCAAAATTCACAAGTACACAGAACGTGATCTCCTGGCAATCTCTTGATGCAACAAGAAAATCAAAGAAAGAAAAAAAAATAGGCAAGGAAAAGACATAGAGGACAGAGACAGAGGATGCAGGTGCACAGCTGTGGTCAGGATGTCCAAGTAAATTATTTTAAACTGTGTTTTCATGGAAGAAGAGCACAAAATTGAACTGCTTACACTTTCTGTGTTACTACCTTTGATCTACAAAACTAGAAGTATCCCAAGATATCAAGTTTGCAGTGTCTATGTTAGCAAATAGCACAGAACAGCAGAGGATCTTTAGAGTAAACCAGTTGCATCCCAAACACCTAGTATCCATATTATATGCACAAGAGGGGCTTCATTTCAGACTATCTCTTGCATGGTCCTACAGGCTGAACATCCCATTAGGGGGTGGAGCTCAAAAAGTGAGCTCCTAGAGCATGTCTTCCCATTTGGTCCCATGCAAACAGGAATCCAATGCATACACTGAGGCTGCTCTGCGGTGTGCACCGCAGAGCAATAAGTAGGGTCAATTAGGAGATTTGCTCAAGGTACACACTTGATTCAAAACAATACACTACTGCAGATGAATACCTACCATCACCTACAGTGTGATCAGGTTCTAGTCAAGTGCTCAAATAGACTCTGACAAATCTAACCAACTAGAAGCACCACTGCAGGTGGTTGCCCAAGTAAACAATGCACTGAACACTCTTACAAAGAACTCTCAGCCTCCCATGCTTAATCTTTTTTTTTGTCAAAAAAAAATACACAATTCAGCCGTACAGATTAACAAAATCTGGTGGCCTCTGCAGTTTTAACCCTAACATCAACAGCTACACACAAACTTGGGTTCTCCACTAGTTATTTCCCTTCTAACTACCCAGGAATCTCTCATCCAAAGTTTTGCCATCCTAGTTTACCACATTTTGCTGAACAGACTGAATGAATTGTCCCTAATACCACCCTTTCATAATGTTTAAATAAGCTAATAGCAAAGCTTTCCTTAATGATGCATCACCCTGAGCCTTGGGAGATGAGATGGCTCTTGCAGGTAGACTGGAAAGCTCCTTATCAAATTGACTTTCAGACCAATTAGGAGGTACCAGTCAGTGAATTGCAAGTGCTGTCCCTGCTGCCTAGGCTACCAAACTATTTCACATTATGCAGCTGCTTTCTGTCCTGTGTACTGTGTATTGCCAAGTTTTTTTGTGAAAAATTTAGAAGTCAAATGTCAGGCTCCACCTAACTGCCTCCTATTCCTTTGCAGCAGCCATAAGAGTAGTTGAATACAAAAGGAAGAACCTCCTGACAGCAGATACAGAAACAGAGGACAAAAAATGTGAAGAAAGAGCTTCATCGTGTCAACTGACAAGAAAACGTCCTGGATTCCCTTTGCCCAAGTGCATCCCGGAGAGGGTGGTATCCCTCAGAGAGGGTCACAATCCTCCCACGGATGAATCCATTCCATTTCATCATGCACAGCTATTTCACCCATGCCCACATTTTGTTTTGGTCCACATTTTTGTTTTGCTCCTCTCCAAATGGGCATCTAGTATAGGACTGCTAGACTAGTAATCTTCTCCAAAAAGTGTCTAATTTGGCAAACTAACTTTTCAAAGGAGTAGTGTTATGTCACCGTAAATTGCTACCAGAGAACAAAAAGAAACAACTAGTGGAGGTTACACATCTCGTGTACGCTTTTCTTCCAGCATGTCCCAGTTTTGTTTTGAAAGGCAATTTTGCCCTCTGCTTCAGTCTATTTTAAAACAGATGGAACATCTTCAGATAATAGCCCCCAAAACACCTGATCTGGTTTTGGTTTTTTTGTTCTCTTTTGTTTTAAAGTGACTTGAAATTGGCTCACAGACACAGTGAGAGCTACTGTAATTACACAGCATGTTAGACCATCATACAAATACTAAGCAAGGCCTAAGAAGAGTACAGAGCACAGCAATATCTCAGTAACACAAGAACAGGCATCTAAATTTTTAAAAACCTAACATTTAATAGTAATATTTTATCTTAGAGTAGGTTTTGGTTCTAAACTTACAGGAACATGACAGATTGCTTGCGAACAGGAAAACATTGAGCATACTTCAAATAACATTCACCATAATTAAGAAAAAGCTTCACCTTTAAGGCAAAAAAAAAAAAAAACATTAACCTCACTTTAATTGTAAAACCTACGCATCAGAAATTTAAGGGAAGCATTTTCTTAAGTAGGACTGGCATAACATTAGGATAAAATCTGATAACCTCTTTGAAAACAAAATAGGAAAGAGGTCCCCATGTCAAAGGCAGGGACAGGAAGGCACTTTTGAAAACATGTGGAGAAGTTCTTAAACAAAATCTCTGAACAGATTCCAAGATTTGATTAAGAAATTTTTGTCATCGGTACCTCAATTAAGAAGATAAGCAAGTTTGATGACACATTCTCATAGTTTCTCATAGCCCTTCCTACCCTTGTGCTCAATAAGCCCTTCAAAGAAAAAGAGACGGCTCTGAGCAAATAGAAAAACCTTTCATGATGCAAGTTCCAGCTCTGTGAGGACTATGTATGTTTCTGATCTAAATATTCTTCAGTACCAGGCATACTACATAGAGTGTGTGGCTAAGTATTTTCATATATGCATTTTTAAGTTGGAAAGTTTTCTTCTAAAATATTCTTTTTTAATCTACACCATTCACAAAAATTTCAAAGACTTCAGCAGAAGTTTTTTACCCATAAACCAGAATCTACTTCTTAGTAAATCCTCCTCTTCCTCAAAGGTCTTTGCTGCCATCAATTGCATTGAGATCATCTGAAATCTTCAGGGAAGCCACAGACCATTTTTTTAGACTTGAAAGAAATCAGTAAAGACCAATTTTGTGTTGATTTTAATTACATAACACTTAAATTAGCCAGTTATTTAGTTTTGTTCTTTGCTTTTCAACAAACCTGCAATAAAGGACACTGAAAATGATTCAGCAAAGGAAGTGGTATCTTCAGATAAAACAACAACCCCTTCAGAGAACAGTGACTGTCATAAATAAATAGGCCTCTGAGCTGCTATTCCATTATCAGTTTTTTCACTCTTCAAATTTTAGACCCTACTAATGAAATCTGGATAAAAAGATGGGCAGAACTGCTGCCAGAAAGGGTCAGAGCGCTGCAAATGGACAGCTTCTATAACCTAAAATAAATAAATAGAAAAGAGAGAGGTGAATGGCACCTCTGCAACATGTTTTTTCACATCCTCTAATCAGCACAGCAGCTCTCTGTTTCTTCTGTGCTGACCTGCTTTGCCTCTGGCTGTAGCGGCTAACTCAAGCACACCTACTCTGAAGGCTACAAGAGCTTTCCGCTGTTTTACAGCCATGCACAGACTGATGCCTTCCTTACCTAAAGGCAGTAACAACAGAGTCCCAGTTGGCTGTGCCTCAGGCAGCTCAAAAACAGTGACTTTCTGAAGGAATGCACATCAAACTTGGAGCAATAACAAACCTGGCCTCCAAGGAGCGACCCATTTTAAAAATCATACACTTCATTCTCCAGTGGACAGGAGAAGAGATCTCTGCAGCAGCTCGGCACGTCAGCAGGAGCTTTCAGTCAGAGCAAGGAGATACATAACCGTAGTTTCATTACCTGGCTGCAAGGTCAATGATTTACAGAGAAGTGTGTGGATAGAAGACAGGTGAATCAGGAGTGGTATACAGTAGCTAAAGGAAACTGATGGAAGAGAGGTGCTTAATCAATTAGTAATTTTTGTGCAGGTATTTTTTTCCAGCCGCTGTGTGAGGACCAGAGAAAAGTTGCTACAGCATGAAACCTTTGGTGAAGATTTGGTGTAACAGGAAGTAAATACAAAACTGGATCCTTACACCCCCCCACTTGCTGCTGTCTGCAGGTAGCAAAGAGCGAAATGCACAATTTAATACGGCATAGCACTGCTTCTCTGTTCCAACTGCTCTTTCTGAAAAAGATCTGTGGGCTTTGCAGGCCTGCCATGAAAATATTCCCACGGCAACTGTGAAAAACAAGATATATTAAAAGCTGTTACACTAACTCCTTCACTCCGACTCATTCGACAAGGGAACCTGTAGCACTACTGCTCTACAAAAACACGCCACTGGAGATGTTTTTGTTCAGAATGAATAGAACAGTTACCACTGGTTAATTTTCTGTAATTGACTTTCACTGTGAAATCATGTTGTAAGTTAAAAATTAGCTGTAACACTGTGTTCAGAATCAACTGTGCTTTATAGAAGAATGGACTTAAGACAGTCAATAATTATTCAGCAGTTTGTTATCAGAGCATCACCTTTAGGAAATAATGCCAATGACCTTGTTCACTGCATTTTGTGTATCATTCAAATCACATGCTGCACCCCTTAATATAATGGTTAAATAGACATCTAGAATTGTATAGAAATAAGTAGTGAAAATTAAAAGCCAAGTAAAAAAAGGATTACTAAAATAATGTTTTTTAACACATCTTCAGTAATTTGTTTGGAGTTCGGCAAGAGATACTACCTGGATTTGCGGATGTATGTATACTCATTTAACATACAGCACAGGAGCTATCACACTGCATACCTCCCAATGCTAACAGGACAAAAAGCAACTGTTTGATATACCAAAAGCACAGAAAAAAAAAAATCTACTGCATATACACAAATTATTTGGCACGTTTATCTCAGAACAAAACGCACACAAGACAGATTCACTGTGGGCAGGCACAGAGGTCTTCTAGCCAGGATTAGGTTAAAACCAAGCAGATTGCCACTCAGTGCAAGAAGGTTTCCAGGCCTGCTGTCCATTTCTGCCAGGCTGCTCATGCGCTCAAATCCAGACGTGCTGAATGAGGCACTAGAAACTAACTAAACAACCTAGCTGATTTCAGACATTTTTCCATTATACTTCAACCTGCTCTAGACAGAAGGCACCCCAAGATTTAAACTAGTCTTGTGTGACCCAGGACCCCTGCATAACACCCCTGGACTCCGTGCAGAGCATGCAGAGTGTGTATAGCCTCATCCACCCAAAACTTCCAGGGGCTCCAGCAGGAATTACACGGGTTGAGGGGATGCTGGGGCTGGACAGTGAAAGAACCAGAAAAATAAAATTAAAAAATAATAAAACCAAAAGTAAATAAAAATAATAATAAAATAAAAATCAAGGAACTAAAAAAATAACAAAATACAACAAATTTAAAATAATAAAAGTTAACAAAATTAAATTAAAAAGAAAATATAAAACAATAAGCCAAAAAATAATAAACGCAAAAATAATAAAATATTGCCTGCACCCTGTGTCATTCAGCCTGAATTTCGGGGACTCTTACTCAGCCAGCTTTACGGAGCCGGTCGGGATGCGCTCGCACCCCGGGCTGCCCGCAGGAGACCCTCTCAGGCCGAGGAGGAGGTGAGTCCCCAGCCCAGCCTCTCCCCCGCCGCCGCCGCCTGCCCCCGGCCGGGGCGGTGGTCGACGGCGCCCGAGCCGGCTGCGCCCCGGCTGTCGCCACCCCGCCCGACGCCCAGTCACGCCGGCCGGGCGCCTCAGGGGCTGACAGGACCTCCCGCCGCCCTCCTGCCNCAGGGCTGCTGCTGCTGGGGGGCCGCCGGCCCTCCAGGTAGTGGTTGTCCCGTCGCGTCGGCCTCACTCACCCCGAGGGAGAGCCGTGCGTGTTGCTGTTTTCTCTCGTACTTCTCAGAGGGTTTCAGGAAGAGAGTGTGCCCCAGACCCCGAGGTGCAGCAGCTGCGAGCTCACTGCCCTCCGCTCTCCAAAGGCCATGGAGATTTTGGAGTCTGCTTCTGCAACCTCTGAGGCTGCCCCGGGGCTGCCAGGGGGGACCTGTGGCTGCCAAGGCTGGCAGTGGCAGACTAGTGGCAGACTAGTTACGTCTTTCCTTGAGAGCACCTCAAAGTGAGCAGCACCTTGTGCCAACTGCAGTTTGTGCTGTGTGACGGTGGTGTGCGTCAATGGCCTCCAGATCAGCCTCCACGCAGAGAGTGGTCTGCCGAGACCCCTGGAAGGCTCACCAGTGGGAAAAAGGACTGGCTCATCCAGAAACAACAGTGTCATTAAAATCAGCAGGAGGCTTTAGGCTGGTCCCCTGCACACCCAGCAGGGTTTTCCATTGCTCGGGTTTCTACTTTACCATGAGGGTGGTTGCAGGAGAGCTGACTTGGTACAAACGTGTTTCCTCAGATGTGTCTGTACGGATTACATCCAGCAGCCATGTCACTCATACCTGACATTCCACGCTCAGTGGTCTCATGGCAGAAGGGACCCAGCTCCAAGACTCCTCTGTGCCAAAGACACTTGTTCAGTCCATTGTCATTTTCTGATTCCTGGAGCCACACATTGGCAGAAACAGATGATTAGAGTCTGGATGGGATTCCCTGACCCTCTTCCATAATACCTCAAGTGATAGTTGGTGGTTTACAGAGCCAGGGGCACCTATGGTGGGAGTCACAAATACGGCTACAGAAGGTGCAGTCCTGCCTTTTTAAGGAGAATGGGAGCAAGGAAAATGAATGGGTCAGGAAGGAGTGTAAAGATAGGTCTAGATCAACTGTCTGCAAAGCTGATAATCATTCATGCACCCATCTTCTCTTTCACTGCTGGGAACGGTAGCTGCTTTGTGCCATTCCCTGTGTCCTGGCCATGGGCCAAGCAGCGCCAGGAGGTAACATTTAGATACCAAGATGATTGCAGGGCACTGCTGGAGTATGTGCCCCGGACATGCTTAGTTTGCTAGGAAACCTGTATCCTGTATCTCATGTAGAGTGGCTGACACTTTGTTCATGGGCAGTAAGTTCTGTGTCCAATGCTAAGGCTCTAGCATCTTCATGACACCCCAGGATGAACTGCCCTTTATCTTACATGTATACAGTGTTCAAGATCAGGTTGGCTGGGGCTTTAAGCAACCTGGTCTAGTGAAAGGTGTCCCTGCACATGGCATGGGGGGCTCGACTAGAAGATCTTCAAAGGGGCATCCACAACTTCTCTGGGCAACCTATTCCAGTGTCTCACCACCCTCATCATAAAAAATGTCTTCCATAAGACATTTTTTTCCATATGCTTCCACCTCACTTTCCTCCCCATCTCTGCTTCATCCCTCATTCTCTAAAGATGGGCTCTCCATACTTCTGCCCTTTTTTCAATCCCTTTTCCAGCCCTCTTCACCTGGATATCTCCTCTCCTTGTATCTTACCCACTCCAAGCTGTGCGCCAATTGACAGATGAAGGCCAACCTTTAGGATTAAAGCCCCCTAAAACCTGAAGAACTAGTGAACTAAACCCCATGATTTCAGCATAAGGGGAAGTTTGGGTTAAAGGGAAGATAACTGAAAGAGTGATCAGGCATTGGAACAGGCTGCCCAGGGAACTGGTGGAGTCGCCATTCTTGGAGGTGTTCAAGAGACGTGTAGATGTGGTGCTTAGGGACATGGTTTAGTGAGTTAGGTGGTGTTAGGTTGGACTTGATGATCCTTGAGGTCTTTTCCAACCTTAATGATTCTATGATTCTATGATTCTATGGTTAAATAAAAACAAAAACCAACCAACCAACCAACCAAAAAAAACTAGAGAAAGAGCAGTATCTAACTGTAACTAGTTTATCACAGTTCTCCATATATGAAGTATGAAATTTTCATTTGATTTACCTTGTATCTTTAGTGCTTTTTGACTTTTAGATCAATAATTGCAGTGGTGATATCTAGAAAACACCTGCAGCACTTATCTTTCATGGGAATGTGGTTCCTCCATGATCATGAGTATTTTTTATTTTGGCTGGGAGAAGGCATGCCAGAGGGGCAAGAGATGTGGGAGTGCTAGGGATTGAGCCATCATCTGGAGGGCCAGGTCACCTCTTGGAATAAACAAGGAAATGCATGATAAGGCAAGGGACATCTAGTACTGTTTCTTTGTATATGCTTAGCAGAACGCTACGTTTATATTTCTGAAGTTCAGGCTGGTTGCTGGTAAGAGGAGAGATCAGGGTAGATAAAGGGAGCAGAAAAAGGAGTGAAAGAGGAAGAGGAAAGGGCAGCAGCCCTAGATTTTTTGCCTCTTGTCTGTGCACGTTTTTTTGTTCACTTTTAATTTACTGGATGTGAGAAATCAACCAATATACTTTGGACATTGAGCTGGACTTCTTTCTGAGGATGCTAGTGCTAAGTAGTTAGCTAGTACATATATTCCTTTAGATGGGGTCGCCAATAAGCTGCATTGCCATACCTAATACGTTTAATGTCTAGGATATTTTATTGTATGTGATCTTTGGGCCTCATTTCATAACTGTAGTTATGAATATTGTAACTGCAGTTAGGTGCTGCATCTGGAACTGCAGTTCCAGATAATTTTAGACATTTGATTCTATTTTTTGCTGGTGAAGTCTGCTTTGGTCAAACTGATTTTTGCTTTAAAAAATTCTGAAAATTTGTGAAAAAATTATTGCTCCTTACCCCATTTTTATCTATTGCTGTCATTCCTTATCGGAGGTCTGCTCTCTAAATCTTTGCCTAGCTATTTGCTTACCCTTTTTTGTGTACTTTTAGACATGATCTCTTCCTTGTTAAGTCCATGTAGGTATCAACTCCTTTGAAAAGCAAGCAGTCTAATGAGACCATCTACATTTTTACATTCATTATTGCATTTCTAGCTAGAAGATAGGTGAAGGCAAGAACCTTTGCCTCATTAAAAGTGTCATAAATATCTTCCTCTCAAAACATTTATTCTGAGTGATACTTGCCCTGCCTGAAGCAATGCTACACGATTGATCATTTATAGGGAGAAATTCCTTATTTTTGAGGGAAGTAATTAATGGAAAAAAGAGAAAGAGGTCTCCCCAAATTACCTGAATAAAATGTTATTGGGAGACTGGTGAGGCTGAATTAATAGAGGATGTGTTTTTTTATTTTCTGCTCAGAAATACATATTCTTACTCTGATTAAAATAATCTGATTCAAGGATGGTTAAGTCGAACTCCAAGACCTCTTCATACTGAAAGACACACAATTATGAAGTGTCTGTCAGAGATAATAGTTGTAGAGATTATTTCAAACCCCATATGAAACACTAAAAGATAGGGGAGGCTGTTCCAAAAGCAGAAGTGGGACTTTTTATTTGGGCTGTTGGCAAGGGTAGCTATGGTTACATCTATGTACTTAATGCCAAGTGCCACAGATTCCCAGATTTCACAATATGTAGTGCTTATTCCTGGCATTCCTCTGGTCCCTATCTTCCTCCTGTGGCTCTAAGGAATAATAATGAATTTTTTTTAATGTGAGTTTCTGAAACAGAGGGTGGTATTGCCTGCAATTGAGGATATGTGGTGCATGCTCTGGAGACACATGAAGGTCCATGGGAGGGTGTGAGGGCACAAAGCCCTCAAAGGCCTGTTGAGATACAGCAGAGATGTTGAGATACAACATCTGTGTCATTAAGTCTGGTTTTCTGTCATCATGGGCACACAATATAATTCTTCTAATGAATAAATCTAGCTCTGTCAAGAGCAGACCAAACCTCTCCCTTAGCCAGGCTGGTAGTTTTTCCCTCCTGTTTTCCACAGTAATTCTGTTCTCAAGATTCATTTTTTTCATCTCAGTAGCTTCTGCTTCCCAAGTGTTTACACAGTGATGCATTTAAACAGATACCATATTCCCCTTTCTGCTTTTCTGTTTGCAATGTTGATGCTTGTCAAGCACGTTAGTATTCTCACATACTGGGATACACATTTGATGATCCTAATACCTCTTTTATATACATATCTCAATACAAAAGTATCGGTCTTCAACAGGTATGACCAGAATGGTATACACAATCCTAATAAAGCCTCTTAGATGACATAAAGTTTTTTGGTTTGTGGGTTTTGCTTGGTTTTTGGTTTTGTTTTGTTTTTGTTTTTGTGGGTTTTTGGTGTTTTTTGTGGGTTTTTTTGGTTTGTTTTTTTTTGGTGTGGAACTCTCTTGTCTAATCATATTAGGATTCTGTTTCTGGTTTTTATGACCCCATTACTTTTCTCATCCCATGTGGTTCTAACTAATTAAACAGATAAAGAGTCTTCTGCCTGGATTTTGCTGCATTATCCTTTGAATGCATAATGTTAAAAGCAAAGTAAACTTTTCGAGAAGACAGCAACAGAGAGCCTCTACGTTTTCTCACCTTGGAAGAGAACTTATCTTAGACAAATTATATTGTTTCCATAAATTTTGTTAGGTGCTTAGACACTGTGGCAATGAGATGGCATAAATAGATACACTGTCTAGCAGAAAATGTACTGACAGCCCTGGACAAAATTTTGAGAAATTAGTGGAAAGTTGATGGAGTAGGGGTCAAAGCCAAAGATCTCCAAATTTACAAAGACTACAAAGTAAAATTTAGGCACATGATTCACGACTGTCTAGTCAGTGGCTGGTAAAAAAACACGGTGCAGCATTTTAAATCATACATCCTCTCAGTTTCTGCTCCTTAAATAGCAGTGCATTTAATAAGCCAGCTTTCCACTGTTTGTTTTGTGTTGCAGTCTCCCTTCATAATATTAAGTGGAAAAGTCTCTGCTTCAGGACGAGTCAATTTTCACTGCTGGAATTTTGTGCTGGCAGATAATACACGCTAACAGCACCTTTGATCAAGACAGCAGAATGGATTCCTCTGTTACCTGCAAGCTGTATTAGCACTTGTGTTGATAGGGTGCTTCAGCAACAGCATAATGATGAGATTCTTCTGAATTCCTAGGTCTGGATGCAAACTCCCACTGTGCCAGGTCACTGTCAGGAAGCCCTGGGTGTTCATCCTGCTTCCCACGCTTCCCCACCACTGCCACCGTCCCCTACAGCACAGGGAGGAAGCCCAGGCACACAGGCTAGGTGGCACACTGTGGTGGGTCCCAGATCTTCATAATTGGGGTCAAGGCACAAGGACCCAGCAGGTTTTAGGCTGTTTGAAGGTCAGAGGTTCAGGCTCAGGAGCACAGGTAGGTCTAGACACAACCTTAGAGCATTGCCGTCTGTTGTAGTTTTACACCATCACATATAGAGAAACTGTGAAGAGAAAGATAACAAAGAGATCGGTTGTGAAGAGCGAGATTGCATCTCTCGTCAGCCACAAGCATACACTGAGACTTGGTGCTTTCAGGCACCTGGTGAACTTGGTGTTTGTACTTCAGTACTGGTTTGTGGTGGAGAATCCCTTGAAGGTAAGGTGAACGTGGTGGCTTGCTTCCCCTCTCTATTCTGCAACCAGGTCACGCTGTTCTTCTGGTTAGTACCTTTGTGTCTGGTGAATACCGATGTTACAGAAGACAGGCAGGTTTAAATACATTTATAAACATATATTTTACATAATTTCAATTTCTCAAAAGCAATCAGTGCAGAAATTGTGAAAGCACATGTCAGTGCTTTCAAAAATACCATACAATTAAATTAAGCTCCATGCCAGGCTTTCCAAGAAGGGAAAACTGCAAGGAGTCTCGGGAGGTTGTCTGGTCTGTCCCTTTGCCTTGCGGCAGCATCAGCCATGACTGAAGTGTATCTTGATTAGCAGCGAATGTTAACTGCAGAGGCTAAATGTTAATAGCCAAGATTTTTAATCCAACATACTACAGTCTGACATTAATCTAGAGCTAATAAGCAAAAATTGAATATTTCATCAGTCAGATTCCATTCAGAGTAGGACTGATCATTAAATAGAAAACCTACAAGATTAAGCCCCTTAGTAGCGCGATGTGTGAATGTAAACACATTACTCCTGAGCACACGGAGCCATAGCGCAAGGACAGAACAAGGGTCCAAGTGCCATGTCTGGCAGCTCCCCAGTCCCCTGGGGCAGTGGGGGCTCCCCATGGAAGGGCAGCAGGGCAGGGCCTGGCAGCCTGTGCCCACCTCACCCCACCCCACAGCCAGGAGCAGCATTCAGCGCTGGGACAGCCCCAGCCCCAGGCATCCAGCACCTCCTTGGGGATGGGCTGAGTCTGGGTTAGGACATGGGCCCATGGGTGGGCCCAGCAGGGCAGGGCTGGGGGCAGCTAGAGACAGGGGCTGAGAGCCATGGAGGGCTGACCTGGGGTTCTGGGCTGCGGGCAGGCATGGGGAGCCCCGGGGGTGGCCAAGAGGCAGTTGGGGATCGTGGTTGGTGCCCTCAGGGTCCTGAAGCTGAATGAAAACTGTGCTGCTGGAAACTTCTCAGGTTAGTCAGAAAGACCAGCAAAATTAGGTCCCTGATGATACCATGATCATTAAATACAGCTGCACAAGTTTCTAAATGACAGCATTATAACACCAAATAATTTTGGTTTTCTTCTTATTAGCTCTTTTTCTATTTAGACTTAAGGATCTTCCGGCCAAAGCACCTGCAACTGGGTCTGGAGGCAGGCTCCCACTCAGTGGAGGGAGGCCATGTAGGCTCCAACACAGTGACGAGTCGAACACACATCCCCTCATTGGATCTGACAGGGAACCCATTCATCATGACTGCTTGTGTAATGAAACACCAAGAAGTGGAGGAAAGTAGATGTGATGTCTCAAACCATTCCAGCTAGTCCCACTTTGTAGTCTCCAGTTTCCATTCCCACTCTTTGTCCTAATGAGCCTGCTTTTACAAAACTATGACTGATGTAACTACTGTTCTGATTCAAGGATTAATAACAGTGATGGTAATTATACAAGTATATGCATATTTGCTAACATAGCCAACAAAGAAAAAGCCAGGACAAAAACTTAAACTAGCAAAAATTGTTTTCCCAATATCAAGCTCATCCTTGCACTATGCTAATCTTTTCCTGACCATTAGGTACAGTTCAGACTGGTCCCATTTTGTATTACTTTTCTCTTTTGTGAAATTTTCCTCCAAAAGAAATACATTGTCAGGTTTGCAGTGATGTTCGCTATTGGTATTAGCATGCATATCTGGCAGAGGTGCCTGGTACTGCCATGGCATCTGTGACATGGACTTCTACTAATTTCAAAAGACACTTCGCATTCATTCACAGGCCATGCCTGTTCCTGCCGTGCAGAAGTCCTAACAGACAGGTCCACGGGTGACCCATGCAGACAAGGATGATGACAGAATGGAAAGCAACATTTTAAGTAGATGTAAAGGAGTTAGAAGAATTAAAGTCTTTTAGAAGGTAATAAAAATGAAAAAGAAAAAAAATAGATCTCAATAGCAGCAGCTAAACTGAACTCCATGTGTGTATCTTGGCAAGGTGTAGCACTGGTTCCCCCATTGTCCAGGTTGGAGAACTAGCCTGGCTCCCAAGCCCCCCAGCTTGCCTGTAGCTAAATGCTACAAACGAGATCACCAAGCAGGACATGCTCTGGAATGGCAGAGAGCAGTCCAAATTAGCATTTTTCTGCTTCAGACAGAGCCAGACTTAATTTTGCAATCAAAGGATATTATTATATCCTTTATTATTCTAATATTATTATTATTATATTCCATAATAATCAGTTTTGCAAGCAGTAACCAGCAGACATATGTTCTGAACTGAAAATCAACAGTCCTTGCTATGTAATGCCTATCGTTTTTCCTGACACTTGTTTAGAGTCTGTTTGACTCTATTTTTTTTTCTTGAGCTAGATGAGCAAAGGCTAAAGGTGCAAAATGGATGATAGTAGTGAAATGCCGTTCCATACCTCTAAACAGATAGTGCCCTGTGTAATATGCATTGGTATAACTCAGAACACACAAGTAAATAATATACTTTCATCCTTTTAACGAAAATTACTCCCATGTCCTTTCCCAATAACTTAATATGAATATTTCCTGAGGCAGGTTATGTCTCTCACTTGTATCTAGTGTTTTCTTAGTGAATAACGATAGATAACCTTTTATTTTTTCTTAATCATGCTGGTCCTGCTGCTTTGCATCTATCAAAGTCACAGTGAACCATTTTAATCTGTCACTTGAAAGATAGCTCCCTTTCAGTCTGGTGAGCCTTCATAAATTCATTGTTACACTATTTCATCTGAACTGGAGTCAAAAGAAGTTCCCAGGTTTGCATGCCTCTGGTTCCTCATTCTCTAATTATGTCTTTTCCCCCATGTTTCTTCTAATCCTCATTCCCTAAGTGCTAGCTGGGGTGAGCTAGTCCAGCATCAATATCAAAACTCATGTTCTTTTGCAAGAAATGTCATACAGGAAGATACTCTGGAAGCTCCCACTGTGCAAACTTAGGAAAGAATTGAAATAATGAACAGGCTATCACGTATTGATATGGAGGTTATGATCACTGAGGAGGCTATTACATATGTATTATGTATGTATTACTATGCATGTCTACAGTAATGCTGTTGTGACTTCTGGGGGAATGTTGTTTACACTTCTGTGCACACTTGCATAGTCCAAGATGGCCCTGTATAAATTGAAGTGGCTTCAGTGAAGAGCCCTGAAAATAACTAACAGATTGGGAAATACGCTTGCTAGTGAAAAATCTAACTTTAAAGAGAAGATTAAGAGGGTATAGATTTTATAGGCAAGATTCATTTCATCTTATGTTGACCATCTGCGCTGACCAACAAGCTTCCTTCTCTGTGGAAGAGATAGGTAGGTCTAGAGACTGATTTCTGCTGTACTAAGATAGTTAATCAAGAGAGGTGGGACAAGTTTCCCCCTGAGAGGCCTGGCTCTCTCCAAGAACACTTAACTAGTTGACTTAGACTCAATAAACTTTCAGATGATTAGAACTAGTGAAGTACATACTTAGGGATCAAAGAGCTACTCATAGAGTTCTTCATTGAAGGTGACAGAAGGGCTAACTAACCAAGAAGTAAAGGAGAAATCAATACAAATCCTCCCTGGAAACTTGGGTTATTTTGGACAGACCATAGGTTATCTTTGCTCCTGAGAAACAGCAGGAGGTTGTGCAAGCAGCAAGCAAGATTAATTGTCTCCATGCTCTTCTATGGAGGCCAAGACTACCTCTCCAAAGGCCTGTGTTGTCCTGCTCATTTTCCATCCTTTTCCTTAGTGCCCCTCAGTGCCCTGACACAAAACTGATCCAGCTTCCTGCATGAGCATGGAGAACCTTTACGTAGAATGACTGGGGCCCTGCTAATTAATAACATCATAGCACAGATTTTAAGCACCCATAGACACAAACAGAATTAGCTGTATGCTGGACCAGAATCAAATTTTTATCTTGTAATTGCCCTTTGCAATTGCCCTCTGTGGTTTCCAGACATTCAAAATCCTGGCATTGCAAAGTGCTAAGTATAATCCAAATCTTTCTGTGCTAAATCCTCTGGGTTCAGGACTTGATTCTGTTCTTTGAGACTTTGGGTAGATTTTCCATACTCGTGATATTTTTCTTCCTATTATATGCAAAGTTTTCATTATTTTCAGGCCTAAATTTTCTCCAAAATCTTTAATTACCCTATAAATTCCCAAGTCCAGCTCCTCATCAACTTTTCCTTGTATGCTTCCTTTCTCATTTCCATAAAAGACAACCCTCCTCCAGAGAATTAAAAAAAATACAAATGTATCCACTTACTAGATGTACAATAGTTAACATTTTGTAGAATCTGGATCTAAAAATAAGCAGGTCTTTTCATGTTGTCTTCATGCTATTTTTTGTCTTTCTAAGTATTTAGGTCTGTCTTTGCTTATTGTCTTCCATTTTATAGCCTGCTTCTTTTGAAAAACTTGGTTATTTTAATAAGCCTACCTTGCAGAAGTGTTTTGTTTATATTAGCACTTCTCTACAGTGCAGCTAGGATCAGTCTCTTTGTTTTCTGCAAAATCAGCCTGCTCCATGCACTTAATATTTACACATCTCCTACAGAAGCCAATCTTCGCTTCTAGTTTCGTTACTTTTCCTCATGCCCTTCTGTGGAATGGTTGAGATTTGATGGTGTTGTGTCAGACATTTGTAACTTATGGTATGCAGGCACTTGTGGTAGCATAGCCAACAAGGCTATTTCCATCTCCTTTGCTTGTTCAGACAGTCATCCTTTTATTTCAAATGTTCTGTTAGAACTCCATACAATGCCTTGGGATCAGACTATGTGCTGGTTTGAGTCTGTACTCTTTCTGAAGTCTTGTCTGCATCCCTAACATCATTTTGTCTGTCTTGTTTTGCATTATTTTTTTCTGGTTCTCCATTGTTGGCATTCTCTACCATTGCTGAGTGAGCCTGAACTTTTTCAGTCTTTATTCCCATTATCGGCAGGTATCTGCAGTATAAGCATAGTGGTCAGGGCAACTGCTATGATTTCTTCTTTCTGAATATAGTGGCACTGCTTACTACTCTTGTTTATACTGTGCATGTGGCTAGTTCAGCTGTGTGTTGGTTCATCTGTTATGTCTCTCTGACAGTTTGGAGATAGGTCACAAAACAAGCTTCATTGTTTGGATTTTTTTAGTTTTGCAGACTGTGGTGTGAGGGGCTAGTTTATAGCCATCTGCAACTTCTGCCCCATTTTTTTTGCTTGGTATATTGCTGATCACTGATGTATCTTGTGATCTTGTTCCAGTGACTGTCAGTCAGCAGAGAGATTCATATTAGTGTCAGACTGTTTTCTGAGAGACTATGTTATGGTTTTTATTGCTGTTCTAAAATTAACGGATTTGAAAAAACTGTTTTGCTTTTCATGCACAATTTTAGATGAAAAGAACATTAACATGTGCAAGCAGTTCACTGAAGTTAGACAGACTTTTGTCTAAGCCACATGGGTTTCTGGAACTGGTACCTGTCCAGAGCTGCCTGGACAAAGGCACAAGAAATAGCTCATCTGGTAATTCTTCTGGCAAACAAATATGACTTTTAAGTTATGTCAATCAAGTGAAGCAATTGAAGAAATTCTGTCAGTCAGGTCTTATGAGTCCACAGTCACAAATGCCTTAGCACTGATGTAAGATTTTAATAAACCAAGTATATTTGCATACTTTCATACTCGGAAAATATGTATAGACAACGTTAGAAAGAAATGGCCTTTTGAATATTGGTTAGTGATTTCAAATACCTCAAGGTCATTAGAATAGTCAGCATTTCATCTGGAATTAACTGACCAATAAAAATAGTAGAGGTAAGCAAAGTAAACACACCACGATTAATTAGCAAATATATGTGGTATTTCTGAAAAAAATCCTGACATTTTCATAGGGGACTTTGGGATTGCAAATATTGTATAACCACAAGGCTTGGTTTATGAGGGAATGTATCCTGAAGTGAGGTTCTTTGATGTGCCTATATCTTTTAAACTGGCACTCAGTAGCCATATCCCCATGAACACTGGCTTTGCTGCATTACAAAACATCGTTCCCTTGAGAAACAGGTGTAGGCTTTCCTCTGAAGAAGACTTCATGGGTTCCTCTGAAGCTGCACTGTTACACTGCATGGATTAGCACTGCATTGCACAGCTGCTAGGCTCTGGGCTCTGTAGACTTGGTCCCATAGTGAGTGGTGAGAGATCTTGCAGAGGCTAGACAGTAGCTACCTGGGGGTCAAACTCTTAAAACCCTTTGTTCTGTCTCCTGGGGAAATCCAGCACCATTTTGACACCCCTAGAAGATCACCATGCATAAAACTTGTTTTCTAGGTTGCAGTGCTAGTGCAAACGGTGTTGTAGAGCTGGGCTGGACAGTAGTGTCTGTATTTACTCGGGTAAATCAAAAGATCAGAGATAAATTTGCAGGTTTCACATTAGCTGTGTGTTGAAGGAGAGCCAGAGAGACCTCCTGAAGCCAGGATGGTGGCTGCATTCACACTATTTCAAGTGGTGCTGAAACTGAACACATTTCTAATCCATATGAGGAAATAGTGAGACTTTGGCCTAAGAAGGTGTAGAGGATCCCAGCAAAATAAGCAGTGCTGTTGTTCACTTGAACATTCTTTCCAGGCATTCTGAATGGGAAGGGAGATAGCAGTCATGCCTTAAACCACAACAGACTCCTTCCAGGGAGCTCTCCTCTGTCTAGAAGTTTGATTTATCTCTCCCAAAACCATGCCTGGCATTTTCCATGTCATGTTTTCATTTGCATAAGCCTTTGTAAATTAAACAGTGTTCATGCCTTGTAAGCTGTGTTGTGAAATTTCTGTGTTTAGTTTTCATCTTGTTGTGATATGGGAGTGTTGCTGTATCTACTTTCACAGTAGTTTCCTATGCTTGAAAAAGAGGCTGCAGAGGTGCAAGACTTTGGCAAAGAACAGTACGCAGTGAAGAGCAGGTAAAGCTTAGATGAAGGACTGTGTGGTGACAGGAGGTTAAGATAGCACAAATATGTAGAGGAGTGAATGTAGTGGCATTCAATTGATTCAGACACATAATATTATCAGGACAGCTGTTTGATGTTGACTGATTTCCTCATTAGGAATAGCTGTAATTTGTTTTCACTCCCCTCTGAAAAGTGTCCTGAGCTCCAGATGAGTGTTGACCAATGACCACAGAAACAGGTATGGCACCTGTGGATAGGACACACTCTAATAAAGGTAAACAGAGGGATTCTGCAGACCCAGAGCACAATTCCTCTGTGGATAATCTTGCAGTCATACAGTAAATCTTATGTGGCCAGGGCACTCCCTGTTGGATTTGAGAAGCTTTTTAAAAATAGGGACATTGGAACCTGGCTCTGGGGTTTATGTCTTAAGATGGCACTGTGCATTCACAATAATCTTTCCCCAGATGACTGAGATTAGACAATATGACATCATGGGCAGTAACTGTGTAATTTCTTTAAAACAGTTTCCAACTTTCATAGCCTGCTGGCCTTCGTCACTCCACCAACTGTAAAATTAATCCTGAACAAGGACCTGTTCCGAAGATAATGGTGTTGCTCATTAGCCACCAAATAATGTCATCCTGAATTTTAAAGGAAATTACTCTTCATACCCTGTAAATGAGTACTAAGGAACTGTTTGTCTTCAAAGCACAGTGTTCTGCAAGACTGTGGCAAGTGATCTGCAGATGGTCATGGAGCTAGCATCACCTTTGCAGTATTTCCAGTTAAAACTGTGCTGAAGGTGACTGGTTGCCTAGAGAAATTCTGAGAGGTGACATGGGCCTGAGGGATAAAAATCTGGAAATCACCAAGCAAAGAATGCAAGACTCTGTAACCTCTGGGTGTTATGGAGGAGTGAAGTTAAAATATAAATGAATATTAATATCCGGGACAGCTTAATGGTACAGCATAAAATTTAAATGATGTCATTAATTCCTAAGTATGGAACAACATTCTTTCTGAGAGGAATTGTTTTGATTATGATTAGAGATGTCTAAAAAAAGAAGGCTCTTCTGTTCATAAATGTCTGTCTTTCTTTGGCTGATGTGGAATGCATATCTCAGTTCTGTCCACTAGAAATAGTGTAAGACTTGAATATCTTAGTGTGAAGAAATACTTCCAGCACTTCCAAATGCAAGCTATAGCTTAAAATTCATACATGCCACACACAGCATCAAAAGTTAATTTCAAAGGAGGGCTGTCACTGCATATATTCTGCTTTAGTCTCATCCTATCCTGCACTAATATTAGTCATAGGCTGTGACAATTTTAGTTGTGTTTCAACATTATTAGAGCTCTACAGGAGGAATTATTTGTAAATATTTGTAACAGAAATAAATACTGTAGATGAATATCATAAGACTAACGATTGTATCACAGGCTTCATTATTTGATAGTTATTTCATCTTGTTAGCATTTTGATCTGGGTTCAATGTAAGACAAGCTGTATTGTCACTATTTGCTTTTGAATAGGCAAGAAAAAGGTAATGTGTCTTGGCTATGTCATGAAGTACCTGCTTGTTCTCTTTTGTGTGAACAGTGTGGTCTTTTATTACATTCTCTTGACATTGGTTCTGTTCTAGCAAGATTCCTGTTCTTTTTCCAATATCTAATCATGCTCCCATCAAATCAGCAGTCCCAGAGGGAGAGGCAAGGCTGGGAGAAGTGCATATGTTGCCTGCCAGGAGACAGAGAAGCTGTTTTTATTTGTAATGGAAGTTATAGAACAATGTAGTTTAAATGTATGAAGCAGCAAAATGCAAAAATCTCAAGTTTTATCAACAATGAAGTTATTTTTCCCTCCACATGTCAAGATTTGGTAGATTTGTCTGATGCTCAGTGATGATCCATAATCCAGCAAAATCAGAATGACACCTCAGAATACAACTAAAAATTATGTTCTGGTTATTACTGTAGTCCTATGAAGCCTTGGAGCCTGAGCATACATCCTGTACTTATATGTCAGTACAGAAAAAATGTCAGTGCTGGCATTTGAAAAGGCCATGACAATTAAATGAGATAGAGGCAAAGTATTCTACTGACTGCTGTATACTTCTCCAGAAGGTTCATAACCTTCGTGACTTCAAGACAGATTACAGATGAAGTAATCTTCAAATAAAGTATCATAGTGTTGCCCTTTTTCCTTGGTGACATTGATCATATTCTGGATCATAGTTACTGTCTGAAATGTCCCATAGGTCATACTTGTTCATGAGCTGTAAAGGGGCACTTGTGTTCCCCAACAGACTACGTAACTGTGGCCTCTTTGAAGGATTTACACTTGTTTTGAAAAAGAGAAGAGCTCCCCACACTCATCCTATTTCCATGATGCTTCTTACACTCCAACCAGCCTGTAAAAATATAGCTGTATGGTGCTAAACAGCAGGCAACATGGAGCTGCTCATTGCCTCAGATGTTGAAAGGCAGCAGGGGAGCCGGTGTCCAGCAGGCTCTTGCTGCTGCCTGTCAGTGCACATGAGGGAAAGAAATGCCACAAACCTTAAAAACAGAAAAAGCATGGTGTGGCACATCATTGTATTGTATGAGGAGTTACACTGCTGAATCCAGAGGATGAGGAGTTGGTGGGCCTTGCTCCTTCCTGGTGCAACTGAAGGTCTGTTTTTGTGCAGTTTTTTTACTGTTAGCTTGTCTTTGAATTCAGGAGAGTGCATTCTAATGTTGCTTCAGTTGAAATTCAGCTCTTCCAGGGGCACAGGTAAGTAGGTAGGAAAGCAGGGAATACACAAACGTAACTCTCTCTTCAACTGGGGTTGGGGGATGGGGAGGTGGAGAATAGGATCTCCTAATAATCAGCTCCTTTTCTGAGTGGGAGTACTTATTTTGAACAGTTCTAGTGAAAAATTGGGTTAGTAAAAGCAGATACTGTGTTAGAAGAAATCAATGAAGCTGCCCAGAAGCCTCCTGAACTGGGATCTGAGAGCTATGCTGCCTTAGCACAGGTACACACACAGCAAAGCGCACTCAGGGAAAGACTGAGGTTCCTCACACATCTTCACTTAACCTTTGCTTTTTGCCATTAGCAGAGGCTCCCAGGAGACGACTGCCCTGGTAGTCAGCGTTAGCTCCATGTGCCTATTCTCTAGGGAACCAGCATTTACATCTTTTTTTGCATCGTAGTTGCAAGTCATATCCCTATGCTTCACCACTACATTCTCCCCTCAAAATATTTTGTCTTGGGCTCTTTTCTGAGGTTTCAAAACACCTTTTCCCCTGCTGTTTGGCCATCCCCTTTCCTATATACCTTCACAGCTACAAAGCCTAAGCTTCTCTCTTCCTTTTTTTCCAAACCAAGATATCTTATTTCTTACGGTCTTGACATTGTGCTTTGGACCAGTGGCATTATCTGTTTATTGCTGGAGCATTATAGTAAGGAAGGATTAATGTTGATACCGGCTGTGTCAAGGACCTGTCTTCAAGCCTCAAGAGATCTCTAAGCCTCTTGGCTACTGACAAATGTTTTAAGGTCTTTGGAAAGTGAAGAGTATAAACAAGAACAGGATTAAAAATGTAAACCAGGGGAAACAGAATCAAGTCACTCTTGGAAAGAAAAAGTGTTTAAAAAAAGGATAAAAGCAGATGCAGAGAGGTAGATTAAAGACTCTGGGTTAAACCTACCTCAGCTCTACAGGCATCTGCAGCACGCACTGAGAGCTCATGCTCACAGCTGCAGGTTAAAGCTAGATTTTCTCTTGCCAAAGAGCAGGCTACGTTAGCCTACACTTCAACAACCCAAATGTTGCCAGGCCTCTGCAGGCTGTCCTGTTATATGAAACAAATCCATGGTATATTTACTTTTTCAAAGCATTGCAGCTCTGCTGGCTTTTTAGTTCAGTTTCAACAGCTTGCAAGTGACTCTCTTTTTCTGCTTCCTGAGCAGAAGATCACTTTGATATAATATTTCTGCAGCAGCCCCTGCAGTGAGGAAGCATGCCTTGACCTCCTCTGCTTAGTTTAGCGGCACAATTTTTTTAACCCTCTCCTGAGGGGTCATGCATCATGAACTTACCCAAGAGAACGATGCTATGACAAAATTGTTGTGATGCACTGTTACACACAGGGTCATTGAAAGAGATCTGAGGAGATCATCTAATTCACTGCACTGTCTGAAAGTAGGATTGACTATACCTTAACATTTATCTAAACTGTTCTTAAAGGCACCTAAGGATATGTCTTGACAGCAACCTACTGCAATCTTTTCCAGTCCTTTGTTGTCTTCTGTTTAAGAATGTTTTTTTCATTATGGGTATTAGGAATCTAATCCCTGCAGCTGCTTTTTGCATATTTTCATATTTTCAGCAGATTTACCCTCAGCCTTCTCCAGGTTATACAACCCACTTCCATCAATTCTTTCTTATAGGTTTTGTTTTCACGTCCTCTGATTATTTGAATTTCTCTCCTCTATACTTTCTCCAGTTAATGAACATCTTTCTTGAGCTCTAAACTGATCACACTATTCCAGCTGAACCTTTGCTAATGCTAAATAAAGTGGAAGGATTGCTTCAGGTACCTCATGATGCCTCCCAGTATTGCATTTAGCTTTCTTATAACAACATGATGTTATTGACTTATGCTCTGCTGTGACCCACCATAACCCCCATATCTCCTCTTGGTGAAGGTTTGTATTTGTACAACTGATTATTCTTTCCTGTCTGCTGCACCTTTCAGCTCTCCCTTTTGTTTACTTTAGGCAATACCTTCAATTTGTCAGGACTGATGACTTCTAATTTGTATTTGTGGTCCTTCCTGCAGTGTCACATGCAAATACAGTAAGCATCCTCCCTATTCCAACATCTCGGTCATCAGTGAAGATATGAAGGACCCCAACTGACGTAATCTCCCATTTTTTTAGAGTTTATTAGCAGCTACTCTTTGAGAGTAGTTGCTTACTCACCTCTCAGAAGTTCCATCTAGACTGTGTTTCCTCATTTTATTTGTGAGGATATCACTACAGAGATTATGTTAAGAGCATCCCTGTGACTCCTATTGATCTCCACAGCTGCTGTGCAGTTATACCTGGATCTGGGTTCTTTGAGTTAAAATTGTCCTTTTTTTGTGTGTACAGTATATTGATCTGTACCTGCGACTCTTTTTGCAGTAAGAATGGCAGTAAAATTAATAAATTATAGTAATGGAATTGCTCTTTTTTTGAGGAAAGAAATAGCAGGTTGATTGAGCTTGCAGATTAAGGAGAGGATATGTCTACCTATGCAGTAGGTAGCTAACCTTTTGTTATAATCCATCTAGACAGGACAGGCAGTTCAGTCTAGAAGGATACTCAACTTACTTGGAGGTATACACTAATGTCTAGTGAGGTGAGTTGGCTCTAGACTCAGTTATCTTGACTGGATCTCCACTGACTGCAAAGGGAAGTTAGACATAGCTGTGGTTCAAAGTGCCTTCATCTGTGAGCCAAATCCCACCTGCTAAGTCCTGTGTAACACACAAGATAATATGCTGTATTCAGTATATTCTAGTCGTGTTTTAGTACACATTTTTAGAGTGCAAATAAAATCAGCGAGAAGAATAGCATTTGCAGTGCAAATAGGAGTAGTGCTGCAACACTGGAATTTGTTATTGCTGATCTCAGTAACTACTTACAGTAGTGGGTAGTGACCCGTCATGTGAAAATGATAGTCTCCTAATCCTGACCCCTGAGATCATCTTAAATTACTAATGTTGCTTACATTTATAGTAATTCGGCTTTATCCTGTGAAAAAACAGGGGACTTTGGAGGAAAATAAAGTAATAAAAATAAGTATGAACCAGCGACACTGTTAAAATTTATTTCCCTTATAACTTTATTTCCTTTCAAAACTTCTTATCCCATACATGAGAGGGAGGTTTGGAAACTGGTATGAGAGATCACAAAATGGGGCAGGATTTTTGGTACTGTAAGGGACCTTGCTGAGACTGCAAAGGACTTTGCTGAGATTGTGCTAGCACTGGATATCTGTCTCAACATTGCTGGCCAACCACAAAACCACATCTTGCTTCACCGAACATCTGTCTTAACATTGCTGAAACATCTTGTCTTGATGGATGTCTGTCACTTCTCCTATTTTTGTACCCTCACCCCAGCAAGTACGCCCGGAGCCAGGGGGATGGTAAATTACCCCTAAGCGACGCTATCGGTTACGAGCACCACACGAGTGAGGGGTGAGGCTATGCAAAGGAGCGTGGACATCAATAAAAGAACTGTGATAACCAGCACTGGATGGAATTCCCCACCTGATGTGAAGTCAATCCGGACTGATGGGATGCTGCAGCTCTGTGTGGTGGTAGCTATTCCACCTTTTTTTAACTTTCTTTTTCCTCTCTTTCTCTTCATTTCCTGCCTCTATGCGAATGTTTTTTGTACAAGTAAACTTCTTTTCTTTATGGCATTTGACCTCATTTGTGTCTTAATCTCACTCTGAGAATCACAAAGAATCTTCCCAGACCCGACCATTCTGGGCCTGGACAGGTACTAATGATGATGAAGTTTTGTCTGGAAAACAGTTCACCAAACAATTTACTATTTTACAGATACTCACAGTGATCAGGTTTTTGTCTTGCACAAGTAGAGAAAAAGAGCAAAAAATTGTGAGAATCCAACTGAAATAACCATGCACTACAGTAGCTCTGCAGGCTGCAGAATTACAAAGCCTGTCTGGTTTCTATTTAGGCTTTGTTTTGGTTGGTGGCTTGTGGGGGTGGTGTGTGTTTGTTTGTTTGATTGATTCTTTGTTTGTTTGTTTCTTTGTTTGTTTGAAATGCCTCTTGCCCTTCTGGACTCTCCTTTGTCTATAGCAGGTTGCAGTTCCTTGGAGGCATCAGTTTACATCTCCTCTTCTACCTCTCACTGATTTTCAGTTGCAAAGACTTAAATATCATTTAAGTACAAAGCCGAAGCTAGATCACAAAATCTGCTCTTTAAAGGCCTTGGCTGCTAACTGAATATCTGAACTTTGCCTCCCCTTTAGTTGCCTCAGCTGCATAAACTCAGATGCTGTAAAACAGACTCTCCTGGCTGAAGTTGCTGCAGACTGGCAATATCAACCTTATGTGTCCCTGACCAAACCTCATGTCAACTTAAGTTAAGTGCAAGAAGGAGCAAAAGCTCACAGTCATGGTATTTCATGAAATATCATTAAATGACAAGAGTGTTAAAACACCTCTGATGTTAGCACACATCACCGCTCTAGCTGCAGCACTGGGAGAGGCTGACTGCACGCTGACCCCACCGCCCAGGCTTGCTTTAACCACCAAACTTTCCATTCCAATCTAAACTTTCCATTCACTGCCGGGGCTTCAACAGGGCATTTGGTACCTCCTGATCCCTCTTTTGATATCCATGCGCCATCCCACAGCTGGCAGCAGGACACCCTTAGTGTAAAGTTGCTTTTCTAAAAGTTTGCTCTCCCAAACATTTGTTCATCCCAGGAGTCTTGGGAGTTTAAAAATGTGATGGGCAAGATTTGAGGTTATGTCAGGCTCTTCCATGAGTATGATGTGATATTACTGACAGCTCCAGGTCTGATAAGAAAAGTGGAGTGCAGTGATTTTGCCTCTTCACATTTGCAGGTTTAAGGACCATTCCTGTCCCCTTCTACTGTCTAGAGCTATCCCCTGGTGCTATCCAAAACACTCACATTCTTCACCCTCCTGAGCTGACACAGGTCTTGCTTGTGATGCCTGGTATCACTTTTACAGTGTGAAGTAAACACAGTTTTTAAAAGCCTGGCTTTGTTAGACAATATTGCAAGCCCCCACATGTGACTCACTTGCAGTCCACTGAGTTTGCTGTTAGCATAAAGCTTTCTTCCATTTATTTCTGCCTACTCTCCAGCCTGCCAGATCTCACAGAAGGGGAGAACCGGGGACTGCACACTTTGCAGTAGATGCAAGCTTGCCAAGTTTCCCTTGCTGAGCACAAAAGCTGCACAGAAGCCTGCTTCTTCAGGCTTTCCACTACACCTTGCTTGTGCAATGGCCCTCCTCTGAACCACACAGCCTCCACACTGCTCTCCCCATCCCACAGCCCAACACAGACTTTTGCAGCCATGCAGCAAAATGTGTTGGGTGCATATGCTGTCCCACGCTCCTGGACCATGCTGTATCTCATTCAGGAGCTGAAGGTCCATGGGATCCTTTTACACTGGGATGCAAAGTAGACCTCAGGGGATCTTCCCTGGCTGTGTGGACCTCCACAAAGAGTATCTGGTACTATACTCATGCTGCAACCTAAGACAGGTGCAGACACCACTTCCAGCTCTGCTAACACAGCCCAGCCAAGGGGGATCCCCCAGCAGCCTTATGTCGCATGTGCACTAGTCAACACACCGTGTATGCAGGACAAAAGCCACAGCTTTCAAATGAAACCATTTCTCAGCTTGTGAGGAACATGGTTATTAACCCGAGCTGTGACAACCAGGAGAGGAGCTCTCTGGGCTGTGCCCGGAGCGCGGTGCGTGAGCTCCGCCTAAAGGTAAGCCCCGGCCCCGGCTCCCTCCCCGGAGAGGACGAGCGATGCACAGGGATGGATTTCATCGTGCCGGAGCCTCACGCTGCGCTCCACTGCCAGGGGAAAGCCTCGGTGACTCAGCAAAACGCAAGAGCGGTCGGTAATGCCCTTTGCCTCCGGTGCAGGCAGGTGTGCTGCTGATCTAGAGTGATTTTTGTATTTATCACCTTCTATTTTATTGCGTTCGAGGTCATTCATGCAGTTATTTTGTCTGATAGCAGTGGCACTGTAGAGCTTTAAACTCATAAAAATTATCTTTATGAATATATAAAAGTAGATTTGTGTGTGTCTCTGTATATTTCTGTTTTATATCATGTAGAAAGACTGTCATATATATAATTTCCCACAAAGCTCTGATTATCCAAGTCAAGGCTAGAAATCATTGTTTTTCCCATCCTAGAGTAAACACAGTGTCACCCTCCCTGTTTCTCTGTGTCTCTGTGTGGGCATCTATGTGTGTGTGCACATACATACACACGTACCTGTATCTATCATAGCAGTTTAAGGGAAAAAATAAGTCACAAAGTAGTCATTGGTGAGTTTCCAACACCAGGTCACAAAATAGATAGCCCCAGTGTCACGGACTCTATGTTGCCTGCAGATGAAAAGCCAAAATTAGCACATAATACAGTATTTGAAACAACATGCAAAAGAGGAAATAAGTCTTCAGTACAGAGGAATATAATGTATATATTTTCTGCCTGAGAATCTTTCCAAATCGGAGAGTGCAGAGGATGAGAGGTGGACTACCGGCTCCTCATTGCCCAAGGCCTTAAAGGTGGCAGCAAACACAAGCAAAGAAACAGCATGGGAGAAATTAGGAAGTACAGGGATGGGTTCTCCCAGTGTAGGGACTCTCTTACACTTCAAAGGGAATGAAATGTGCGACGCAGTAGCAACTCTAGTCCCTGGAGTGGTAATATATGAGCATATCCAGCTCTTACAAAATTAGAATTGGTTTTAGGGCTGCATACATTCTGCAGCAGGTCACAGGTTTCCTCTCCCAGCATCCCATTCCCAGTTACTGGGAGTGTTTGGACAAGGTCTCCATGTGACAGTGTTGAGGTGTGTCTGCCATTAGCAGCTGGACCCCAGCAGCATGATTGTTCCAACGTAGCAGAGGTATGGGATGGGTGAGGAGGAGCCAGGCAGGAGAAAGGGATGAAGAAAACTTAAATGAGCATAATTCTGAGTTTTCCTCAGTTAAGGGCAGCTGACTTGTGAACATCTGATGCTGAGGACTGCCAATATCCTGAGTAGGTGCATCGCACCACTGGATCCTTCCCCTTTTCTTTCTTCCTTCCTTGCCTCCCCCATCACCCTCAGGCAGGAGGTGCTGGCCAGAGTCTGTTCTCTCTGGAGTTACTGATTGCTCTTCTTTGGTCTGAGTAAAAGTAGATTAAGTCAACGCTGAGCACCTTTGAAAAATCCTATTCAGAATTCATTTAGTGTTTATTCAATTAAGTATTAATTATGGGATCTCTTTAGTTAAGAAAATCCCTTGCTGTCATTTTATACAAGTGCAGAATATGGTGTGTCAGTTCCCCCAAGCATCCTCTGCTGCATTTCATCCTCTGATGTATTTTTCCCACTGTTACAGTCTGTAGAAAAGAACAAATTTTTTAAATATAGTTCCAGAGATGAAGAATGGCACAATTTCTAAACACCATACAACAATTTTGTTGAAGTGCTAATAATTCTCTTTGTCAATACCCTAAAGGGATCAAAACAAGAGTTGGGAAGATCTGCAATTTAAAAAATAAGAGACTCATAAAAAGTGCAGATGAAAAGACAAAATGTAGACATGTAGCTTCATATGGGATCACCCTGATCCCTTTTATACAAGGAGCAGCAGAACTTTATGTCTGGAATATTTATTTGGTTCCAGCAACTAACCCCTGATGTGACTCCAGAGGGCTGTATTTGAGCAGTCTGCTGAGGGACTTTGGTGGATTTGGACGCCTCCTGTGATGTCTCACTTCAGGAGAATGATGAGTGATTCAGGCCACCTGCTTGCTAAATTTTGTCCATCTTGCAACTGGTGGTGAAACACAGCTGCTTTCCAAGAACAGTGGAAAGGGTCTAGGAGAGATCTTTGGTCTTCTCCAGCTACCAGGCTCTCAGGGAGTGGTAGAAGGCTGTGAGGCTGAAGAGAGATGTCTGTGAAATAGAGCCTTGCATTGTGCATGTATGTCCATATACACATACACAGGGATATTAAAAAAAAAAAAAAAAGATCAAAAGTTCTTGCTTCTAATAGTACCACAGTGCTCCTCAATAGAGCTGTGGTCCTGGTTGCCCTTGGGAATGTTTGACTTCTGCAAAAGCATGTTTATTTCATGGTCAAAGAGCAAAACAGGCAGGCAGCATGTAATTTCAATACTTGAAACACTTTTGATGCATTGTCAATACTATTTCTATGAATTCTGCAAATCTAATTTCTAGTACACTCAGACACCTTCCTGGGACATTTTCAGCCTCAGAGTTTCAGACAGAAGCCTCTGGGACCAGCAGAGGTTATCTCTGCCCTTCCTATGGAGACTACCTGGGAACTTGCATGTGTGTAAAGTCATTTGACATACAGAAAACTCAAGTCCAAAGAGCAGCCTAATTTTCCTCCTAATGCTCAGAGCATGCTTAGCTCACTCAGACTGCAATGCGTTCAGTGACAACCACTTCCGTGGTTGCAGCACCTCCTCTTTGCACAGCTTCTGCATGGCAGCATCCCCACCCAAGGCAGTGGAGACTGATTACAGACCTTCCTCCACTCAAAAAGGGGATTTGACCCCCATCTGTTAGACAGCTGAAGATTGATGCTTTCTGGGGAGAGTGCCTTCCACCTCTCCTCCTGAGCATCAGTCATTTTGGAGGCAGAACTAGACCCAGCAAGCCTAAGTCTCTGGTGCTTAGGGTAGGGAGCTGGGGGAGATGAATCCTGGCACAGCATTTATGGCTGCTTCCTGGATTAATTCTCTTTTTTATACAGTGTCTGTCTACACTACACAACATCAGTGCTAACCTCCATTAGTTTTTATGTAATGAAGCCTTGAGATCCATATAGAGCTTGGAATAGCAATTGTGCATCTGAATGAAAACAGCTCTAATTCAGAATCAGCTCTTTAATTCTTCCTAGAAAAAAAGGTGAGATAAATATGTGTAGATTACTTGGGAATATGATTAGCTGTTTTTAAAATTTTGTTTTAATGGGTATACTGTTGGTCAGTGTCTGAAGGAAGTGTTAATTCTGACTCAGACAAATTATAGATATCATTTTGTCCTTTCGTATGTATTTAAGATTCCTAGAGCACTCCCAAATGGTCTATTAACAACAACAAAAAAAGGCAAATTAAAACATTTTGAAATATGCATTCTTGGTGCAAGCCAAACAAGCTTTCTTATTCTCATTTGTGAACTCCGATCTTTTGTATCTTAATGTGCATAAAGTGTCTTCTTCATATCATAGAACCACCAAGGACCATTTTCAGTGCATTAGCCTGCTTGCTAAAATAGTTTGCAGATAAGTGATTACCTGTCCTCTCTCTTTTGAACCATACGTAAAGATTTTGACCCCTTGCTTGCAAAATAAAAGGGGTAGACTTGCTATTTGGATTTCCAGCCAGCTTATTTTTACATGTGCAACACAGCAAACTTACTGGCCTGCTACTTTCCAACACAGCCTGCTGCACTTTTGTAAGAGTATCTGTCTCAATACCTCTTCACTATAATGCAATCATCTACCTTAGAAGGCTGTCATTCACTTTTACCCTTATTATCATCTGTTTTTCTTTTTCCACAGCCCTTGTATTTTAAATAACTACAGAGTCAAAGAAAGCAAGACACACCCTCCCTGACCTTTTATATGGCATTTGCATTTTTCAAAAAATACTTATGGCCCAAGTCAGAGGAAAAATTCCTTGCTAAGCAGAACTGTGTTTCCTAGAGGGTTTAATCCTGTTTCAGACAAATTCAGTAAGAAAACACTGTCTTTTTAAACATGTAGGGCTGAAAAACCACTCACCCACAGAAGGGAGCTCAGGAGCATCTCTAATCTCATATCAGATCCTAAGAACTGAGGCAAGATATGCAAAGCAGCAGAGCATCTGACTATCCCTGTGAGAGAATAATCTCTCATCTTTTATTCTCCTCTATCCCAAAAATATTCTGGGTGCAATCTATACCTTCCTGTTTGAGTTTCAGGGCTTCATGGTAGATCTGCAAGGAGTTGGTAAATAGGTCTCAACTAAGGTGCATGTGAGGATTCAGCACTTGCTGTGGTGTACCATGGACATCCCTGAACATTCCCTCCCCATTATTGCCATGAGTCCTGTGACAGGAGCTTACAGAAGCCCTGATAAAGGCCACCTAGACACAGCCAGGCTCAGGATCAATTGTCTGGTAGAAGTTCTCCAAGCTCAGAGGGCAAAGTGAGGTGTAGGGAAAGTCATTGGGGACATCTCCAAGAAAGCAGTGAGTTCTTCAGTTTAATGATTCATACAAGGCTTGAAGCAGCAAACCATTTTTGTTTCTATCCGTCTTCAAGCACTTAACAGACCCACTGCAGCTGGGATTAGAATAATTGAAATTTGCTAGGCCATGGGCTCTTTTAGCCAGGCAAATTGCAGATTATTTGTGATAGGCACAAAATATATGGACATTATAAGGCTTTTTTTACAAGCAAAGGGTACCAGCAAAGGTCTAGTGTTTCCCCTGCTTTCCATGAGTGCAGTCACTCCAGCTGAAATGTAGTAGCACCACTGCTGGGATGGGTGGCTTTCAAAAGTTAGCCAAGCTGGACTCAGAAACTTAGTCAAATGAAAGGAGGTCATGGGATGGTGACAGCTGAAAGTCTGTATCACATCTCATCTTGAGCAAACCCAATATGGTCACAGCTGAACCAGCCTTTCTTTGAGGGAAGATGGTGCCTGAAGAGTGAGGGGAAAAAAGGACACAAAGCCTTCTCATTCGAGTCCCAGTGAGAAGATGCTTTAGCAAAGAAAAAGCACCACAAAATGATCTGGACAATTAGACATTGTCCTCCCTGTTGTTCAATTTAAGAAGCACTTACATGGTAGTCTGATTTGAAAAATAAAGCTTAAGTATCCAGAGTGGTGTCAGGCTAAGAAATCAGGAAGCCATTTCATCTCCAAGTGACACTTAGACTCTTTCTCACCATGAGCCATATCCTATATTTTTTACCTGAAGCCTCATTTTCTTTTGGTTCAATACACCTCCTGAATTTTAACATCAGTAGCACTTGTGTGCTTGGTTCAGCACTTAGTTGCCTAAAATATTCACTAAAATGTATCAAAATATGGATTTATAACAAACTTTGGAGCATTTGGTTTTGAAGAATGGCTCCTCCTTTTCTTAAATATTAGTATGAAGATTGCCTGACAAAGCCAAAAGGAGAATAAGAAAGTTTGATTAATTGTTTAATATCCAGTTCTAGCTATTTACAAGGATGTTTTGTCTTGTCATTAATAATTTCTGTACTATTGCTTCCCTGCATTTATTCAACTCAACACTTAAATTGGATTATGTTGAGTTCACCTCAACACTTACGCCTGGCAACAGCCTTTGTGGTCACAAGGCGATGACTTCATTAGAGGAACCAAACAAAAGTGGAAGGAATGTGGGGTGTGAGACGGAAAAGAAAAAGCTTTTGTTGAATCATGAATATCTTCTGTGAGACTGATTGGAACAATTATAGCTCTGGCACTGTGACAGCAAGGAGATGTGGGAATAAATACCAGCCAAGCTCTTCTCTCACTATAAATATTCTCTTTTTTTTCTAAAGGGCTCAGGCATGGTCTCTGCTCAAACCCCTCTTCTCTCCTCACCAGAGGACCATGATTGGGTCCATGCTGCTCTGCTGCATCCTGCAGCCATGCGGGAATACTGCAAATAGTCACCCAAAATTCATGCCATGGCCCCCTGGCATCCCATTTTGCACCAGCAGAGGCCAGTGGCAGCACAACCCGGGCTGGGGGGGTGATGCTGGATATAGCGGTTACCCTTAAAACATTCCCCATTCCTTAGATAACTGCATAGCATTGCTTGTGTGCAGCAGTCTCTATACCCAGGCTTAGAGGTTACTCATATTTTTCAGTATAGTTATTTGGTTATCAAATGTATTGCTGATGTTTCAGATAAGGACTGGAATTTTCCATATATAATTAACAGTACAGGGTGGTGCTTTTTTGGATAATGGGTTTTTAGATGCTGGAGATTGAAAGAGATTGGAAAAGGGACCACATATGATCTTTCATATAAAGCAGTCTGGTGATAATGCCCAGCTCACACTCCCATCGCTCAACCTTTGATGTTCAGACCATGCATCAGATGTGAAAAGAATGACTGACTGTGCTGAAACAGAGTGGTGTCTAATGAGCTCACTAGGGCTCATCACTACCAGTTTTGACATTTTAATCTGAGCCCACCAGCTTCTAACAGTTGGATTCACTGTTTTGTTTGCCCACAGCTCTGTGTTGCTGAAAACTGGCCATCTCCAAGTCCTCTCCAGAAGACAGAGACAGTCCTTCCTATGTACCACAAACCTCTCTAACTGGTGTCTACAGGTGTACTTGTCCCCTGTTGTTTTCTGCTTCTGACTGACAGCGGTCCAGCTCCAGGATTTGGCTTGCAAGGCCACTGCCTGTCACCTGCCTGCCTTCATCATCCCATACATATTCACCATGAGGAGGCAGTGGCAAAGGAATCTGGCCTTGCCTGGGCATCCACATTAACTCCTTTGTAGACCACAGGATGAGCACCCTCCCTGGCAGACCTTGGCAATCCCCTGCAATGTCAGTGTGTGTCCCCAAGCTGCTGCGTATGGCATTTGCTGTAGACAGGCTGGATGGAATTGCACAGAGGGACCAAATGCTGGGCTTGGACATGACAGGACTTCTCCTCCATACCATGGGGCCCCACTGGACATTGCTGAGCAGGGGGAGCCACTCCAACCTCTCCTAGAGAATAATTGTGGGGCTATGCACATGGGTGGTACCGAGGGTTACAAACTGCACTGACTGTGAATCCTTACACAGCAAAGATGCTCCTCACACCTTCATGACTTCTGTCAAAAAATGCCTTATCAGGTTTATGTGAACGTCACAGACATATTGCTGACTGTCTGGATATACTGTCATTTAAGGAGATAAGAACTGTAATATGTTATGTTGTTTCCTTGCAGTCACAAGAGACTGTGACTGACTGAAGCTTCCTAAAACTTCATGTTTATGGAGCAGGGACAGAATTTCTCTACAAATACCATTCCAAAACTTGGGATCCTTTGTTATTTTGAGATCCTTTCATCCTATCAATCACTGCAATTCATTCAGCTGCTCAGGTCATTTCTTTCTGCAATGGTCCTACAGAGGAAAGCAGCTCATGGTCTCACTTGCTTCTTACAGAGAAACACAGGACCCTGCAGCACTGCCCCCTTCCTGCTCTGAGGCCCTGGCTGTGGGAGAGCTGCACCTACCCACGAGGTCTGGACTCGCACTAACACTGCCACAGCCCCCCCACATCCTTGTGTGTGCAGAAAGGACACACCGGCATATTGCCCAGCCAAGAGTTGTGTGGTTCCCTGAGCAGCTGCCAAGCTGGATGGTGAGTCAACCAGGACCCCAGGTAGCAGATCATTAGATAAACCGAAACACAGCCTTTGTGGTCCAGTGGATAACTCTGGGACTCAAACTTCCTATGGGTACGTCAGTGTGATTCCCCTGTGTTGGGATTGCCTTTCTTTAAAAGGCAAAATTGTACTCACTCAATGGCCTCAGAGACATAGATGAAAATAATTCATAAGTCTGGTCATTATTCTGTTGGCTCTGGGTCTGTACATCAACAGGTCTACCCAAGTTAAGAAAAGACTCCGTTTAGTATGTGTCATTTTAATTTTTGATTAGTGTTTTGTGACAGATGTGGTGTGTCACATGTCCAGGCTTTTAGACAGGAATAATGAGTCTCATCACCTTTCACTTCTCAGGAGTTGCTCAGCCACTGAGCTGTGATGCTGCACACTGCAAACAATCCCCTCAGCTGGTGAGGGCTGGGTAGTCCCAGCTCTGCATTTCATATCCAGTTCACTTTTCAATGATTTATTTGTAATTTCTGCTAAACCACAGTTAAAGTTATCCAGCGCTCGGCTGATAGATCAGTAACAGATAGCCCTTGCCAACAACACAGTTTGTTTTGAAGGCCAATATAACTAGGAGACTGAGAAAAAAATTGATAGGTTAAGAGGTCGTATGTGGGAACTGATGCCCATCCTCTGTCCAAACTCCAGCTCCTAGAGCACGGTGCTGCCATCCAGCTGACCTTCCTCTTTTCCCCTGCTGCCCTTGGCCTGAGGTAAAACACCTCTCTGTAGTCAGTGCTGAGCCTGAAAAAGAAGAAACTCACAAAAATATCCTTTCAGAAAAAAAGAAAGGCTTCTTAAAAACAAGTTTTCGTGCTTTGGTCTTTGTCACAGCCCACGCTTCCGTACCGGCACCATCCAGGGCCCCAGGATATTTTATGCTTTAGCTCTCAGATACAATCCAGCCTGGTTAGTCTTGTCCTTGCTGCAATCATATGCTGGGAACACTGGCCTCACCTTGAGTTTCTTCTTGGGAGCCTTCCCTGACAGCAGCATCCTTGTCCCCCACTGCTGCAGCAGGTACATCCCTAGGAGTTGCACTCCTCACAGTGACAGGACAGGATGTAGCGGTAGGTGGCAGTGAGCCGCATGCCCCCTGAGCATCGCAACCGCATGGCCTTCAGCTTGGAGGTCTGGGGCCGGCAGCAGTGACAGGTGGAGCGGAAAGGCTGCTTCAGGACGGTGCTGAAAGAAACCATGGGCTCCGAGCGTGATGTCTGACTGCAGCGCCCTTCGCAGCGAGCCAGCAGCACCATCTGTGAAAGAAGAGAGACGGGTTAGGAAATGTGTCCCCATGTCTGCCAGCGCACAACCGGCACCGGCAGATGGGAACCTCCTTCCAGTCTGGCTGGTCTCCCTTCACCTACTGCATCTCCCCACCTCAGCAAGAGCACCCAGCCCCACACAGTGCATTGCCCACGAGCTGTGCTTGAGCGAGCAGAGGAGGCAACGTGGGCAGGAGGAAAAGCAAAAGCTCCTCTTGGAGGCCCAGGCACCAACACCATAAAGGACCATGGGGCCTGGTTTTCTGAAAGCTGACCTTGGGGCTCCAAATGATCGCAGCCAGCCCTGCTTTCCAGGCATGGTGACTGCAACTATGACTTGCTGACCCCAGATTTGTGGCAGCCGAGATCTTAAATCATCAGCCAGACTGATACTTCGGTTGGATATTTTCCAGTGTTTTGAGTGTTGTCCTGGGTTAAGCTGAGACAGAGTTAACTTTCTTCATAATAGCTAGCAAGAGGCTGTGTTTGGATTTGTGCTCAGCTGATAAAAAGTGATGTTTACGTGGCTGTCAAGGTCTTTCAGCTTTTCTGGCTGTCTGCAAACAGTAGAAGCTGGGAGGGAGCACAGCCCCAGTTACTAGCCCAGGATTTGATCTTAGGTTCAGGATTGAGACCCAAAGTGGCCAATAATCTATTCCGTAACATACATGTCATGCCCAGTATATAGGTGAGGACCCTCTGAAAGACTGGCCCTTTTTTGTTCCGGGTCCCCTTTTGCTTCATATCATCTCGCTCCAGGTGGTCGCTCTCCCAAGGCCTTCCCCCCCCCCCGCCTCCAGTCAGCTCTCAGTCTGGGACGTTCGGACAGTTATCTCCATTCCGTGAATGCAGTTTCGGGACTCTCCCTGCTCACGGATTGTTAGCCAGGAACAGGCTGAGCCTTGGTCATCAGGTGGGGGGGCAGTATCACTGTGTATCTCTCATTTGTATATTTGTATGTAGTATTATTTTCAATATTATTGTAGTTTAGTTATTAAATCGTCCTTATCTCAACCCACGAGTCCTTTTCCCCCTTTACCCCTTTAATTCTCTCCCCTATCCTCAGGTGAGGGGAGGTGGGACAGGATGGACTGAGTGAATGGGTGTGTGTGTGGGTTGGCCCCCAGCCAAGGGCAAACCCATCACAAGTGTGTATAGTAGTGATCAGCAAAACTGGTCCTGGGGGGTCAGTGAATCTCTCAAATGCTTAGATATATAAGCATATACAGTAGAAGTATAAAGAAGATGCTTAGTTTATTGCTGATAAAGAAGTAAATTTCTAGTTCCCTCCATTTACAAAGATCACCAATGAACATGGAAAGGATCTTCTATAACTCAAGAAAACATGGTTAGAAACGGTTGCTGCCACCTTAATATGGGATAAGTGTTGGACAATTTTAAACAGACTCTTAAACCTTAATGGAGAATGAAATATTATTTAAGTCCAGATCAGCTAATTCTCATTAATCAACACAAATTCCAAAATAAACTTATTGTGTTGTCCCAACAAGGCCAAAATATGCCAGAGGTGAGTAAGTAGTCAGTAGAATAGTTGTAAGTCTATACTGTAACTAAAGAAGAAAATTGCATTTTAACCATGCTGCACATCTTATGTTTTTTCCAGACAATCTAAAAGGATAACTACAAATGTGACAGTAGATATTTTAAAACATTAAACACTTCTGAGCTTCTTTCACTACACATAATCAATTGTCTGCAAATCTCCAAGTCTTGCAGGCAGATATGTCAAATATTTAGTTTTCTCTTTAGTCAGAGTCATGAGGAAAGATGAGGGAGAAAGACATAGAGACCACTCCAGTATAAGTTGGGTACGGAACTGTTGGAGAGTAGTGTAGGGGAGAGGGACCTGGGGGTCCTGGTGGACAGCAGGATGACCATGAGCCAGCACTGTGCCCTCGTGGCCAAGAAGGTCAATGGCATCCTGGGGTGTATCAAAAGGGGGGTAGTCAGTAGGTCAAGAGAGGTTCTCCTCCCCCTCTACTCTGCCCTGGTGAGACCGCATCTGGAATATTGTGTCCAGTTCTGGGCCCCTCAGTTCAAGAAGGACAGGGAACTGCTGGAGAGAGTCCAGCGCAGAGCCACAAAGATGATGAAGGGAATGGAGCATCTCCCTTATGAGGAAAGGCTGAGGGAGCTGGGTCTCTTTAGCTTGGAAAAGAGGAGACTGAGGGGTGACCTAATTAATGTTTATAAATATGTGAAGGGTGAGTGTCAGGAGGATGGAGCCAGGCTCTTCTCTGTGACATCCAGTGATAGGACAAGGGGCAATGGGTTCAAGCTGGAACATAGGAGGTTCCACTTGAATATGAGAAAAAACTTCTTTACAGTGAGGGTGACAGAGCACTGGAACAGGCTGCCCAGAGAGGTTGTGGAGTCTCCTTCTCTGGAGACATTCAAAACCCGCCTGGATGCGTTCCTGTGCGATCTGATCTAGGTGTTCCTGCTCCGGCAGTGGGATTGGACTAGATGATCTTTCGAGGTCCCTTCCAATCCCTAACATTCTGTGATTCTGTGATTCTGTGACCACTCCTGGTATAAAGTAGGAAATACCAGCATTGCCTGTGTCCATGGGAAAGCCACCGATAATCCATAAAGAACTTACTTTGCACAGTGATTAAAAATGTCTTTTCCAGGAGTACTTGCATGCTAAATAGTTTGCTTGGAAATGTATTGTATGTAACAAGTAATAATATGTAACAAGTACACTTCAGTCAACACAGACATCACAAGGAAGATGTCTTCATGAGCTGATGATCTGATATTGGTAACATCTTGTTCCTTGGTTCAGTTAAGAGATGGGTTCCTGTGGCTCTCCAATAAATTTACCATCCTGCACAATTTGTAGCATAAATTTATGGTCCCCTTCCTGTGATGCGCCTATTCATCTGTTAGTAGCAATATGGTGGGAAGAAAATTTCAGTGTAGCGTTGAGCCACAGCCTGGCTTTAGATGTATCAGCTATGTCAAGCTCCTTAATACCAGTGTCTTCAGTGTATACGAGAACAAGAAAAGGAACAATTATTACAGTGCTATCAACCCATTACTGACCAATGAAGATCCACTTTTGTCCCCTGGTAAAAAAACCTCAGTTCCCGTAGTGACAGGCAGGCATCTGGTGAAGAGCTACACAGGTATCCAATCCTGAGTGTATTGCAAAGGAAAGAGAGCAGATCGTGTTGGTTTCCTTCACAGCGTCTTGACAGCTCTTGTTAGGTCCCCCACTTTGATCTGTCAGCATGCTCTGTCACAGGATATTCCCATGGGTTTGGCTGAAGAGGAGGGTGAGGAGCAATCCAATAGCAGCTGGCAACTGCTCGGAGTTGCAAAGACAATGGAGCCAAACACTCCTCAGGAGTGGCAACAGAGGACATGCAATGGGCACAAGTTGCTTTTTGGGAGGTTCAGAGGATCTCCAGTGTCCCTTTCCAACCAACACTTCTATGATTCTGTGATTTCAGCCCAAATGTGACAGCACACATTGCTGTATGGTGGAGGTGACTTCTGATGGGTGATGCTTCTGGAGATGGAACCATTAGTCACTCCAGTACTGTTACCCTAGGGACTTTTTATGGCATGCATCTGCTCCTGTAACTGCAGGTACTTTCCAAAATGCCATGAAAAAAACCAAACCAACCCCCAAGGAACAGGGTTAAGGACTACAGAAGAGTTGCAGCAGTGTAATTTTAGGGCAGAATTATCTGATGTGCTGGTATCTGTGTCTGAATACATTTCTTATGAATAGCAAGATTTCTAATGCAAAACCAGTCAATATTTATTCTATATGCAGCTGCATTTATAATTGCTTAGCAAGCCTTGTCTTTAAAAACATGTTTTAGTCTGTGGAGACTCTGATTTTAGTGTCAAATTTTGCTGACTACTTGTTTTTTCATAAGTACGGTCAGTATTCATAACATGTAAAATTACACAGTGTTGGGTTTATGCTCTAGTTTTGCATTACAGTGTAAATTTTTACAAATTACACTACACCATGTATTAAGTCAAGCTTGCAGGATGAAAAAAATCAAATTTCCCATTCTGATGGCTTTCTAAACTTCTAGACTAACCTGAAATCCTCATCAAAATTTAACCACCTCCTCCTCATACGTCAGAACAGCACTAGTGGATTTCAGCAAGTGTGCAAATGAGCTGGAAATAGCATGTACTTTAAAAGCTTTGGCTTGCCATTTAATCAATGGCACCATCTGCTTATTGCATCGTATCCTACAGCACAATAGAGATTATCACCTAAATAATTAGTAATGCTATGATGGCATAGCACAGTAATACAGTGAGTGTATATATAGTAAAAACGTGTGGGTATTTTATAACCTGATATATGTGCTTCCTGGCTCTCCTTGTCCCCCTCACACGTGAGCCTGTGTGTCACCTTGCAATGCTGGATCCGGAAGCACCGCGCCCTACAATGTGGGAACTGCAGGGACTGTCATGTGTACGAGCAGCTGGGGAAAAATAGATTTTCTTACTTAAAGTCAGCAGTCTCATAGGTATCTGGACATCCACAAAAGAAAGCGACCTAAATCCAAGGCAATATTTAACTCTAATAATTTGAGTTGTATTCTGGAAGTTCAGAAGTTGTGAACTCATTTGATATTAACAGTGTTTGTAGTCCTCTTCAGCAACAAGCTGAGGCCCAAAAGCAGATGGGCTGAGATGCGTGAGAACAAGCTTTCACACAGTATCCATGGCCTGGCTATGAGCAGGATTTACTGAAAATCTCCTGAGCTACCTTATGAGCAAATGACTTCAAACATTTGCTAAATCTTTCTTCATCTGGTCCATGCCTCTCTGGGCTGGATTCTCTAGAGCAAGGCTGTCAGTAGTAGCACTCTTCTGGCACATCTGGAGGAAGCACTTGTGACAGCCAATGTTGTAATTTAGGAGGCTCTGATTGCAGCAGCAAGATGATCCAGCACATGGCAGACCAGCGGGTCTCCGTGACAGAGGTCATGCAGAATCCAATATGGTCAGAAAAGGTAGTACCTCATGAGCTGCCACAAACTTTTCCTTGAAGTCAAAGGAAAACACTGTTTTTCAGGAACAAATTACCTTCTTCCATCCCTCCTCTGTGTCTCTCTTATACATTCTGTTACAACAATGGACTATGTTTCCAAAGGCTTTGGAAATCTGTTTTCGACATCTGCCTGAGGTCACAAGCAAGAGGGATTTTAATGATTAAATTATATTGGGTGGATGTTTCCAAATGTAACAAAACTACTTCCCATGTGGGTACAGTTGGCAGCCTCCACAGAGAAGCATGGTGGACATAATCCTTTTTTAACCAAGACGGACAGCAAATGTAATACATCTTGCAGTTTCTGAAGCCATTTTTAACTTCTGTAATTTTATGCTGCACTAAAAAGGAAAACATGTGGAGTGAAAAAGGACGGTTCAGTGGAACCAAGGTATAATGCCAAAAAAGGGCAAAGTCTCTGCTTGACATCAACTGTCAGTCCAAGCTTCCACAATGGAAACTCAGTGGAAACAAGAGGTACCACAATTCCCACAGCTGCTCCTGAAGGACCTTCCTTTTTTTGACTTGTTTATGTTTTATCACAATATATGTAGGAACAGACATTGCATCTAATTTTCATTAGCAAGTCTAATATTGGTCTGCTAGATCCAGAACAGAAGCCACATGTCTAGCAGGATGATTCAGATCCCTGACACATTAAAAAAAATAAAAAAAGAAGAGCTTGATTTAACAAACAGGAAATATTTAAATTATTTCGCTTTGTGTGGAAACTGGTCTCATTTTCCACTTCATGAGAAAGTCCACACAACTTGCAGCATTGTTAAAAAACTGTTCTTGAAATGGTTGTGAAGTTTGGGAAGCCAAAAGAAGTTATAATATTTTTCAAACATGATTTCAATTAAAGGCTTGATTTTTAAAAAGTCACTAACATTTTTGCAGTCAGAGTTACAAATGTTTATGTCAACAGCTTTTTTTTCCAAAGCTCAGTTTTGAAATAATATGGTTTTCATTACAATGCCTTCCTTGTTCTCATTTCGATCAGTACCACTCCTAAAGGCCTGATTGCTTTCCTCTGTCATGAGGGATGTTAAGAAGTTGGGTTGTTACTGTGTATCCTTCTTTCCTCCCTTCCTTCCTCCCTTCCTTCCTCCCTTCCTCCCTTCCTTCCTCCCTTCCTCCCTTCCTTCCTCCCTTCCTCACTTCTTTCCTCCCTCCCTCCTTCCCTCCCTCTCTCCCTCCCTCCCTTCCTTTCTTCCTCCCTCTCTTCCTCCCTTCCTTCCTTCCCTCCTTCCCTTCTTCCCTCCTTCCCTCCTTCCTTCCTTCCTTCCCTGGGCCATGTAGGAAGCAATGCCCTGAGCAGGGAAGAGAAGTGCGGCTGGAGGTGAGGCGTGGGCTGGCTGCAGCGCAGGCATGAGTGTGCGGAGCTGAGGGTCCAGGGGTGCAGGGGCAGCAGCTCCATGGCAAGTGCTGGCTGTCCCTGGAGGCAGGAGCGGCTGGCAGTGGTGGTGGCTGCTGAAGAGCTGTCAGCGATACAGGGCCAGATGGGGGTGAAGCCATGCTGTGGGAACCTGCTGTGGCTGGGAAATGGAGGTGGGTGTGTGGGTGGGTGATGACCCACAGGAGAGGAGAGACCAGGACTTGAGATCCCTTTGTCACTGAGTCAGAGAAGCCCCATCCTTCATCCTCCAGGACTGGATTGCCTCAGGGGCTGGACTGGGACCTGTTGTGTTTATTGTTTTTTGTCTGATCTCTCCTGAATCACAAATGATGCATGATTTTACTGTTTGAACTCAAGAGCAGGAGGGCAAAAGATTATGATCTCCCACCCACCTCCCATAGCTCTCTTACCCAACACAGGGCTAGCAAAAGCATTGGCACTGGCAGTTGTTCCCTTTTGTTAATCCAGAGATGTGGGTGCATAAGGCAAAGCCACTATCTGTGGGACAAAGGGATGGCCCAAGCAGAGACTGTACGTCTGAATACGCACTGCGTTAACTCAGCCAGAACAAATTAGGACAAGACAAAAGGGACCAGCAAGGATTTTCTCATTGTTTCTCCCCATTCTTCTCCATGCAATGAAATAAATGGCTGTAGGCTACGTGTGCAGGCTGCTAAATCATTTTGACACGATTTTTTTTTCTTGAATTCTCAAATGAAAAGCAATCTTGTATTTCATCTGCTC